>VYZU01014117.1:50443-70893 GCA_013401355.1 Ceyx cyanopectus | reverse complement strand
AAAATATTCTATAATAAAATGTTTTTTCTATAATTAAAAAAATCTATAATAAAATTACAAGTATCATGACATCAGAAATAGGAACCACTTCTAGAAAACAATCCACTTGTCCCCCCCAAAGCAGAGAGGTTTGTAGCACACTCAATGAAGGGATTTTACCATGGATGTGAGAAAGCAACAAAACCAACAGCCAAGTTCCATTCGAGTCAGATTTTGGGGGAAATTGAGTGAGCACCCCCAGGGACAGCAGTGATTCAGTGGCCAGAGCCACCAACCCTGCTCCTGGAGCAGGATTCTCGTGGCTTTCCTATGCACACGACTTTTCAAGTCAATTACATTCCAAAAACATTTCCCAAAACCAAAATATATCTGATTTGAAATGCACAGTTGCAAGCCCCAAAACACACCTGCTGCTGGAAGATGGAAACCACAACACAAATGACACAAACCAAAGCAGTGCAGTGAGTCCACTGAACAGGACAAAAAAAAATCTTATTTTATACAAACTGGGTTTTGCCTTCAGCTGGAAGCTCCTGAGGGGTTGGTTGGTTTATTTCTCCCCCAATATATATTTTTAAATAACCAACCTGAGCCTCTTGTTTCTTGCATCTGGAGTTTACAAACCAGAAAAGAGGAATTATTTCAAAATTAAATAATCCACAGGCAGAGCTGCTGAAGGCAGCAAATGCAGCAGGGAGGGTTAAAAGAAATACAAATCCAGGTGACAGTGAAGTGCTGCAATTCCCTCCTCTTCCCACAGGTGCTTTTTTGGGGATAAAATTCTCCTTTTGATGAATTCTGGTGCATCCATGTATCACACAAGCATCTTTCTGGGCCTTGTGCTGCACCCCGACTTGCTTTTATTAGCTTTTTTTTTTTTTTAACAAGCTCAGCAACAATTACATCCAAACTTGCATTTTTCCAACATTTCTTATCCCAATTCCTGTCCGGTTTTCCATTCCCAGCACAAAGGCTTCCTTGGTCCTGCTCCTGCAGGCAGGCAGCTCTCCCTTCCCTTCCCCCAGCTCTGTCCAATGAACTTGGCAGCAAAATAAAATTCTTCTGCAAAGTTCTTCTCACTGCTTTTGTCCAAGGGCTACAGGAGTTCCTGGTCCACTTCAAAGCATCGCTGGCAGGGCCATAACTGAACCTTCTTCCCTGTTCAGCACAGGCATTACCAGAGGGATCATTATCCTTCTTGGCCTTCTTATTCCTTGCCTCTGGCTACAACATCCTACCTTTTTCCATCTGGGAGCTACCCTACTTGCTCATCAGGTTCTTCCCCATTCCTGCTGCTGCTGACATATTCCAAAGCTGCTCCTCCAGCGACCACTTGCTCGCCTCACCCAAAAGAAAACAAATCCAACCAAACCTCTCTCCACTTGGCCTCCCACCCACTCACTGCAGAACAATCTGTCCCACCCCTGACAAGTGACATCCCCACGGTGAGCACCACGCACAGGCTCCCTCCACATCTCCCTGCTGCTGTTTCCTCATCTCAACTTGAATTAGGCTCCTGCTGCAGATGAAAACATTTTGTGTTTCAAGGGCAAAAATACCCTTAGAATAGCAAATAATTGAGCCTGGACCTGCTCTTGATTTTATTGCCAGTGATGGTATCCACAAAGAAATTGCAGTTCTTAGAATTAAGCATCAGTTCAAAACCAAGCTGAAGATCCTGGTTCAGCCCACACCTGGAATACTGTGTGGTCTTCTCTGCAGTACCCAGCAGTAGGACAAGGACACTGAGGATAAACTGGAGCAGAGAAGATTCCACCTCAACACGAGGAAAAAAACTTCCCTGTGAGGGTGGCAGAGCCTGGCCCAGGCTGCCCAGAGAGGTTGTGGAGACTTTCCAGCCCCCCCTGGATCTGTTCCTGTGTGGCCTGCCCTGGGTGACTACTTTTTCCCCTCACAATCTTTTAACTTAGAGTAAAATAAGCTATGTCAGAATGCAACGTAACAGAAAGAGCTACACCTAATAAATTTTCCCTGGAAGGAAGAATTCCTCATTCTGGCCAGCATTATACTGGTATACATTTCACAATGCCAGACAGCAGCATTCCTTCTACCAGCACCTAATAAGCAGAGACATCCTAAATAATTCATAATAAATTCTATCTTAACTATCCACTATGCAAAAATTACAAGATTTTTAGAGCAGTCCATTTTAAGGCTGGGAGTTGCTGATTTCAAGAGTTACATTTCAAACCACTATTAACTTGAGGATGTTCAAAGCCCATTTATATCAGACTGGCAATGTGGGTACAGCAGGAGTTCCAAGAACCTCAAATTTGTGCAAATGTCTGAAATGAATAATCTGAGAAATTACCAAAGTCAAGGAAGTACCTTTATTAGTATTTTAGGATTTACCTGGTATGAACTTCCGTGCTAGCAAGGCCTGACCAGGCAAGTTTTCTACACTTGAAAAGCACTTGGTTTTTATCCTGAACACCATCCAGGCTGCCTCACAGGTCACTGCAGGTGGGAAAGCATCTTGCACTCTTCAGCAACATTTAGCTGTTCCAAGGGGTTCTCTAGCCACTGATACCTAACTCCCTACACCCAGATTTAATGGCAACTGCTAGTCATGATGCTTTGTATTCATTCACACTATCCATGGTATTTTGACTTTTAAAATCACCCCCAGTGGTTATTCCACAACAGGCACAAACTGAAATACTGTGGGGAAAAACACTGGGTGAGACCCACACTAGGAGAAAAAAATAACAACAAACCAGTGATACACAGGGGAGATTATGAAGGATTGTGGTGAGAAGCAGCACAGAACCAAAGAGAAAGCTCTCTGATAGACACACCTAAGAAAGAAGGTGGCTTTTGTGGAGGCTTTTTAATTTATATTTAAAAAGTCCTTCTAAAAGGATTTCAAATCCACTGGGCTAAGCAGCACCACTTTGCAGGACTTTTCTTTGCTCACATGGCTTGCAAGCTACAACAGAAATGTAGTTTCATCTTCCAGAGTGTCTAACTTCAACAACATATAGTTTAAACTTTGTTTCTGTGGTAAACTGCAGGCTTGCAGAGGGAGAACAAACTTCCCAGCCCTGCACTCTCAGTGTTTTGCTGAGCAGTAGCAAGCAATAAATATTGTAACCATTGGGATTATAAACATCTCTGTCCAAGAATAACACTAGCAGGGGTACAAAATCCACCATGAGTGTCTATCCTGAACTGGAAACATGAGGCTTCAAGACTGCAAGTGAGGATTTCAAAGTATTCCAGTATTTTGATATAAAAAATGGCTGGCTGGCCAGGCTGAGTGGTGATAAATGGAGGCCGGTCACAGGGCTCTGCACTAGGGCCTGTTCTCTTCAATATCTTTATCAGTGATCTGCATTGAGGGCACCCTCAGTAAACGTGCAGATGACACCAGGTGAGGTGGGGTGTTGATCTGCTGAAGGCAGAGAGGCTCTGCAGAGGGCCCTGGACAGGCTGGGTCAGGGGCTGAGCTTGAAGGCCAAGAGCCGGGGCCTGTCCTTGGCTCACAACCCCCGGCAGCGCTGCAGGCCCAGGGAGGAGAGGCTGGGAAGGGCCTGGTGGAGAAGGACCTGGGGGTGCTGGTGGACACCCAGCTGGACATGAACCAGCAGAAGACCAAGGGCATCCTGGGCTGGATCAGGACTGGTGTGACCAGCAGGGGCAGGGAGGTGATTCTGCCCCTCTGCTGGGCACTGGTGGGGCCACAGCTCAAGCACCGGGTGCAGCTCTGGGGCTCTATCTCCCAGAAGGACACTGAAGCACTGGGTCATGTCCAGAGAAGGGCAAGGAAGATTGGAAAGGGTCTGGAGAGCAAGTCTTATGAGACCCAGCTGAAGGACCTGGGCTTGTTCAGCCTGAAGAAAAGGAGGCTCAGGGGAGACCTCGTCACTCTCCACAACCCCCTGAAAGGAGGCTGTAGTGAGGGGGGGGTTGTTGGTCTGTTCTCCCATGTAATGGGGAAACAGCCTCAAGTTCATCAGGGGAAGTTTAGATTAGATATTAGAAAAAATTTCTTCACAGAAAGGGCTGTAATGCACTGGAACAGACTGCCCAGGGCAGTGCTGGAGTCCCCATCCCTGGAGGTATTTAACAGACACATAGATGTGCAGCTGAGTGTCATGGTTTAGTGCTGACCTGGCAGTCACAGTTGGACCTGATGATTTTAAAGCTCATCTTCAACCAGAACAATCCTTCAGTTCTATGAATTCACCGTACAGCTTGGCTGAGATAGCATTTATGCCATCACATTACAGATACAGTGAAAGATTTCCTTCTTAAACTCTTCTAAAGAACTATAAAAACAGTTTTACAGCCGAATTTACCAATACTGCCAAACCATCAGCTTCCACTTGACTCCAGAACTGAGCAAGTAACAGCCTGCAACTTCACAGACCTGCTTCTCTTTGCAACAGGCTGCCTGTAGATGAGGGTTACCTGACAGTGAGCACATCCATAAGGATATCCCTCTATGAACAACTCTATTCTTTACATTACCTCTTATAAATTGCCAAACAATAGTTTGTTTCCCCCAGCACACTGTGTACCAACTCCTTACTTGCAGGAACAACTGTTTGCTTCTTCTAACTTTTAATTAGAGTTACAAAATGTTTACATTAGAAGAAACAATTGCCCTGATTTCTTTTCCAAGAGCTTCTAGACCTGCTGGAACATGCCTGTGTATCGGATTGACACCACTTTTCACTACACAGAAGTGGTTATACAACCCTGGGACTTCTTTCACACTTTTTTTTTTCTAGGATTCCCAATATTAATTCATCACATCTCTTATGGAAGAGTAAATAAAACACGTGTTTACACCCATTTGCCTCTATCCAATCACCACTTGGCTATCTGGTTTCAAAGCTGTGGGGAGCACAGGGATGCAGATCTTGAAACACATCCCAGTTATTTGGTCGAAATAAGCCATTTATTGAAATAAGCAATTTTCAGTTATTTCCTTCACCATTCGTAATGAAGTCAGTGTAAAGTTTTAAGCAACCAGAAAGAAGCAAATAAATAAAAAAATTATAAATACAAACAGGTTCTTATGTTCCTTTTTTAAAGCCTTTACTAACACCTGTTAGATTGCAGGCAGGTCTCAAGCCTTGCCCACGGGGGAAGCAGAGCTGATGGCAGCAGCACCAAATCACCACAAAACCAAACTGCACCCTCAGCCCAACCAGTGACAGTGCAGCAGCTGGGCTCCTGAATTAATGAGCATTTCCAGGCACCACCACTCCACCCTGAGGAGAAATGGAACCCACGTGCAGGCTTCTCCATCACAACTTGAGTGGGTCACTCCAAAGCCATTCTAGAAACCTCGAGGGCATTTCTGAGAACAGAACCCAAATTATTTCTTGATATGAAACACAGAAACTAAACTCTATTTTCAGATCTTTGTATGTGTGCAAGTACGAGAGTGACAATTAAAAACGAAGTTTAAAAAGATAGAAAAACACAACCAAAACCATAGAATCCCACAAAAGTTCAACCTCTGGCCAGAAACTGAGCAGTCACTGAAATAATTCCTCAAAAGATCAGTAACCTGACCCTCAGGACCATTCACTTCACTCCTTAATTATGGCCTCAATTCCTGCAACTGCAATCCAGTGAAACTCAATCCTGTGATTATCCAGAGCCCAATAAAGATAGGAAGAGAAGCCACTGCAAGAGCAAATGGAGTCTCTTAAACATTCCCTTTTTCTCTTCAGTTCTCCACGTTATGGTACTTAGCTCAAACTATTCCTCCAGAATAAGAAGGACAAACATTGCCACAGAGCTTTGTCACAAGAATTTGATTCACGGATCTCCAGTGTCAAACAGAACCTGCTCCTGAAAACCCAAGATTCATGCTGGCATCCCCATAATCCAAGGCAGGAAAATGCTGTTGTGTATTCAGACTGGGAATACAGTGAACATTCCCAGCAGCAGGGCATTCACCTACAAAGCTCTGACCTCACTAGAGGTCCCTCAAACCACAGCAGAGCTCTGGGGAGCTTCTCTGAAAGGCAATCACACTCAGGCATCCCACAGAGACCCTGGTCACACAGCACACCACAACCCAGGAACATCCTTCTGGAGGGACTGGTGCCCTGTGTGCTCATCCCAAGATGAGTTTTCTACTTATTGTGACATTCACAGCAAGCAGAGCAGAAGTTGGGTTGAGACCTTTTTCTTTTTGAGATACCCTACCTTCCAGATTTGATATCCCAGAACTGTCAGAGTTGGAAGGGATCTCCAGACATCTCCTAGTCCAGTCCCCCACCAAAGCAGGTTAGTCCAGAGCACACTGCATGAAATCACAGCCAGGTGGACTTGGAATAGCTCCAGAGTCTTCTCTCCCAGCTAAATAGTCTCAGCTCTCTCAACCTTTCCTTCTAAGAGAGATGCTCCAGTCCCCCAGTCCCCTTTCTTGCCCTCTGTTGGAATTTCTCCAGTAGTTCCCTGTCCCTCTTGACCTGGGGAGCCCTGGGGAAGAGCACTGGCTACAGGTCTCCAACTCAACCCTGACCATTGATCATGAGTCCCTGAGCTCTGCCACTCAGCCAGCTCTCAATCCCCCTCCCTGTCCACTCATCTAACCCACACTCCCACTTTCCCAATGAGGATGAGAGGCAAAAAGCTTCCTGAAGTCAAGACAGACAACACCCACTGCTCCTGATCTAACCAGCCAGTGCTGATGTCACACAAGGCAGATTAATCAGGCATGATTTCCCCTTAGTAAATCCATGTTGCCCTCTCCCAATATCATTTCTCCTAAGTTTTGATACATAAATATCCTATTTCAGACACAGACAGCACTCTTTTTTCCATTTCAAGGAACTGTCTTTGCAAAGTTTTTCTACATTGCAAATGAGACACAGGGAAAAATGCAAACAGGCTTCTGAAACCAGAGAAACAGATAAGGTATTTTCAGTGGCCTGTAGTGCTGGGATGACTCCTCTTTATTGTTCTGTACATGGGCCAGCTGAATGTTAACAACCAAATAAGTGTAATAAAAGCAGAAATGGATGGAACACTTTGCCCTGCACTGATAAAGCAGCAATCAATTGGCACAGCTGTACAGAAAGAAGCCTGCTCTGTGATGACAGCCCACCCCTGTCAGCCCTACAGCTGGGGGGAAAAAAAAGAAGGAGAAAAATGAGAACATTTCCCTTCCCACCTGGAAAGAAACATGATTCAAAAAAAAGGAGTGTCCTCCAGAGTTTCTGATTCTCAGGATATGCTGCTTGCTCTTATGAAAGCAGCTCAGTTGACTCAGATCACAGTCATGTTTGAGCAACCCACAGATCAGTGATCACACCAGATTTTATAGGCTTTCTACCTCAGTGGAGAGTCACAGAATGGGTTGGAAGGGACCTAAAAGACCACTGAGTTCCAACCCCCCTGCATGGGCAGGGACACCTCCACTAGAGCAGGATGCTCCAAGCCCCATCCAGCCTGGCTCTGAACACCTCCAGGAAGGTTCATCCACCACCCCTCTGGGCAACCTGTGCCACGGTCTCACCACCCTCACAGTGAAGAATTTCCACATCTCATCTAAATCTCTCCTCTTTCAGTTTAAAGCTGTTACCCTTTGCCCTTGTAAAAAGTCCCTCTCCAGATTTTTTCAGGTACTGGAAGGCTGCTGGGAGGTCTCTCCAGAGTCTTGATCCCACCACCTGAGTCAACATAAAGATATTAAACAGTTATCTACTCAGATTTTTAACTAAATCACTTCCCCTCCTTCACAGTGATCATTTAGGTTGGGTTTTTCCCCTCATATTGATTTCCATATGCAGCCTGCTTGGCAATAAGCTCATCCAATGCATTTTCTTCACATTAGTAAAAGTGTTTACAAGCAAAAAAAGTTTCACTACCTGTTAAAAAGCTTATGTGTGAGTTTAAGGTTGTACAAATAAATATATCCTGGGAAAGAACAGCCACAGAAATAGGTAGCTGGAAATCTTTAGAGGTCCCTTCCAACCCCTAATATTTTGTGAAATCTCCTTTTGAACCATTATCAGAACAATCTCCAGTTGGGAACAGATCCCAGAGGGCAAACAGAAAAGCAGCAGCATCTGAACTGGCAGAGGCCTCCACACACTCATTCATCCATTCAATCACCACGAGTGGCAGCTCAATTCCTTTCAACAAAACTCTACTTTCTGTCCAAAGGCCTGAGTCAGGAGCATTTGCAGCATTCCCATGACAATACAGCTGGTGGCTGACAAAAATCTGTTTGCATCCTGCTCACACACGTAAGGGCAGGATGAGAACAGGGATGCAGAGCATCCCTCCTGCCACCCCTTCTGCTTTGTCCCTGCTGCCCTAAGGAACAGCTCATGTGGTCAGGATGCAAGATTAACAGAGTAGAAGTCTGATTTCTGAGCTAGGGAAGAGCCTGAGTTTAGGCAGCAAAATCAAAACAGCTCAAAGACAGGCAGAGGTAGCCTAAAAACCATCATATTTCTATATATGTGGCAGAGTAAAGAAGTTTAATCCTAAGCATTTAGCAGGACACAGCAGATGAAGCAACAACCACAACTGAAGTACAACCTTCCCTGGGATTTCTTTCCACAGCATCATTGGGAAACTCAGTGATTCATGAGGACCAGGAAACCTTCTCAACCAGTGGCTCCAGTGGGCATCTGGTGCACGAGGGATGGGCAGAGTGTTGGGCAACCACCAAATGCAAGGATCAGAAGCAGCACTGGAAAAAACAAGAGGCTGGAGACTAGTGGAACAGAAGTAATTCTGATGAACAAACACTGACAGCACTGAACAGGTCAGAAATGGGTGTTTCCAAAGGCAGCAAAGCATCAGTGCTGTTAACTTCAGGATGGGGAGAGCTAAACCCAAGCAGCTTTGACTTTCTCAGGGGCTTTCTAATGAAGAGAGGGGTCTGGAATAAGGCAGAGACACAAAACAAAGCAGGGCAATTGCCACAGGAATCTGCTGGTTTTGGTGCTCAACTCTCAGGTGAGCCAGCTCCAAAAGACTGATTTTTGAACAGTGAGCAGGAGAGCTGTGCTGTGATTGTGTTAACACACCCACCAGCAGCATAACCAGTGGCAGTTGTGCTGTGCTGTGTTCCTCGAAACACAAACCACTCCTTACTCAACTCCAACCAGTCATTTGTTAAAAGAGCTGGTTTAGGGGAGAATTATAAGCCCTGAAAATGGAGATTTTGCTCTTTAAGTGCTGCTGTTATTTGCTATGTGCTAGAGCAAGCACTCCCCTGCTTGCTCCTTCTGCTCCACGTGTTTCCTCCTCCCTAACAGAGAGATCCTGAATATGACATTATAATCACCACAGCTTTTATCTGCCAGGGGAAAAACATGCTTTCTTCAGCACTGCATGCAGAAGGGATTAGAAACTTTGGGTAGATTGAGTTCCTTTTAAATCAGCATCAGTAGCACAGTAGTCTACAAGCAAAGTTGAGAGCAAGGCAATTAACCCCATCAATCTAAATGGAATGCATGCACATGAAGACAATTCTTCCTGGCATTAGCTGAACACTATTAGAGCACTTACTGACTACCTCAGGGGTTTTTTTCCCCCCCATGACCACCTTATCTACACCACTTGTGCAGCAGAAAAAAAATACAGCACTTTAATAAGGAATGGGGAAAAAAAAACAAGAAAAAATCCCACACAACAGATTTAAATTCAGTATTTTCCCTTTTCTAAATTTCTCATATTTAAACCAAATACACCACTGATATAGCTCCTTCTGGGTGTTATGTAGCTTTAGTAAAAAAGGAAAATAAATCACCACTAATAAATCACTTTACTTAGCTATCCTAAAGTCAAGCTGAAGCATTTCTTTCACTTTCATTCTAAGTTAGAAGCATTTAGACAAGTAAGCAATGCTGGAATCAACACCCTCACTAGCATATAAATATTTCAACCACAATATGAGTAAACTGAAAAAAAAATACATGAGAAAGATAAATTATTAAGCAATTTAACATGATGGAGTCCACACTTCTCCAAGAGGAAGAAGCTTTGTTTTCAGCAGGCAATTACCAGGAGATATTCCCTTTTCAGCTTGGTGAAGCATGGCATGTCTGTCATACAGAGGCTGAGCTAGGGGAGAGCAGAAGGATTAAATACAGAACTATTTTACCACATCCTTACCAAAGGAAAGAGGTTAAGGAGTCAGGAGGTCACCACTTTATTTCCAGCTTGGTGCTGAGCTGCTTGTGTGGTCGTGGTCCTGGTCCAGCCAGGGACCTCCTGTGCCTCCCTTCACACACTGTGTGGGGACAATCACACACTTGCCAAATTCATCTTACAGTGTTTGGTTGAGGATTTGGGTTTTGAGGGCAGAAGGTGGCAAAGAAAAGAAGGAAATTACTCCTGGGCTGCAAAAAGTGTGTCCAGGAGACCAGGGAGGTTCTGCTCCCCCTCTGTTCTGCACTGCTGAGGCCACAGCTTAGTGTTGTGTCCAGTGCTGGGCTCCCCACTTCCAGAGGGACAGAGAAATGCTGGAGAGAGTCCAAGGGAGGCTGTGAGGATGCTGAAGGGGCTGGAACATCTCTGGTGAGGAAAGGCTGAGAGCCCTGGGGCTGGTCAGCAGCCTGAGAGGGGAGCTGATGAAGAGTGGGGGCCAAGCAGAAGGGCAGTGGTGCCTGGGACAGGACAAGAGGTGATGGTCACAGGGTGAAACATGGGAAGTTCCAGCTCCAGCTCAGGAGCAACTTGTTCCCTGTGAGGGTGGCAGAGCCTGGCCCAGGCTGCCCAGAGAGGCTGTGGAGTCTCCTACTCTGGAGACTTTCCAGCCCCCCCTGGCTCTGTTCCTGTGGGGGCTGCCCTGGGTGCCCCTGCTCTGCCAGGGGGTTGCACTCTGAGCTCCAGAGCTCCCTTCCAGTCCCCACCATAGTACAATACAGCCAAGTACTTTTCCCTTTCCTAAGGTAACACAAAGAGAGCAAAACCACAGCAGGATTTTCTGCAAGTGCCCTCTCACTGCAATTAACACCGTGCTGTTGTGACACAGCTAATGAGGCCCTTGCAGAGAAGGAGCCCCAGGAACACAGGAGCTGCTCCCAGGTGAGCATTCCTGTTCTCCATCAGCTCTGGAATAAACCTCCCCAGCTCCCTGACAGAGCAGTGACGAAAATGAACCCGTTCCTGCTCTCATTCACACCTGGAAAAGCAGAGCACTGGAGCAAAACTAACCAGATATTTCTGTGTCTTCACCACGGGATCAGCTGAAGCTTCTGGAAGACAAAGAAGTGTCCCCTGCTCTGCTGGAGATGGACTCCACAAATTTGCTTTTATTTATCATGTTCCATTTCTAGGTCTTTGCACTTCTGAGAGGAAAAAAAATAGATTTTTTACAAGGCAATGATGAAAAATTGCTCTGCTTCTAAAACAGTAATTACAGAAAAACTGGTTTTTCTTAATTTTTTTTAATTCAGCATTGCACAACTTGAATCTTCAGAGTGAGCAAGAAAGAAAATGAACCTGTTGAGTCTTAAAAGGGATCTCACAATGTCTTGGGCATCCACCAACCCTTGGAAACAAAGCCTTCCAAAGGCCACAAACACTGACACTCAGAATCAGAAGCATCCTCTGGAGCCAGAGCAGTCACACACTGCCTGTGGTAGCTGCTTGTGGTCAATATACAACTAGTTTTCTCTTTTTTGAGGTCAAAAGAGCAGCATCCATGACAGATCCACCTCCAGCATGTCTTTAGAAAGGAGATGGATTTATGGCTCACCCTGCAGAGCACAAGAAGACTCCAGTCCACAGCCCAAACCTTAACCCATTTAGCCCAGTGAGTCACTGGCCACTGGAAAACACCACCCAAAAAGCAGATCTGATGTCTGGAATGGCTGTCAAAAGCAGGGTTTCAGGAGTAGATTTATGACAGTTCCTTTCAGCAGCTTGTTTAGGCTCCTCCAGATGCTTAAAAGGTAAACAGCAACACATCCAAGCTAATTACTTCATACTCAAATATCAAAAGCACGTTTAACTCAACACAATTACCTTCTCCTACCAGCCAGTTCCCCTTTGCTGCTGCTGGCATTCCAGCAGCCAAGGAAAATTCAGACTCCACAGGGATAGAGTGGGGACCAGGAGGCTGAATTTCAGCCAAGTGCTTTATAAATCCATCAGGATCCCTCATTATCTGTGGCTTCCAATCAAGCAGGGGGCTTCAAACCATCACCAGCTAATTTGAGGCAAGGCCAAAGCAACAAAAGGGTCATCAGGAACTTACTTCCAACAAGGATACTAATAAAGGAGAGATTTATAAGACACTAATTGCAATAACATTTCATGCATATTAACTTTAGTTCACCAAAGCATTATGTTCTGGAGTGATTTCTGGGCACAGGGTGGGACTACCCAATGTAACACGACCACAAGTGAAATATATTGTTTTCCCTACAGAGAGTAACATTTTCTTCCTCAACCAGTTTAGCCAAGCCTAGAAAATATAGAAGGTTTCTCTTGAAACAAATGGCAGCACTTAAAACATCCAAGTGTTTTGCATACACCCAGTTAGAGACGTTTAAAACCACATCCACTGGCTGGGTTACAACTAGGAGCCTATGCTAAAGACAATCCCAAATTTAAAAGCTCTCCTTAATCCACCCAGCTCACTTTTCCTTGTAATTTCAGAGGTCAAGACTTCACATTTTCCTGAATTATTGCAGCCCACATTTATTTGTGCTATTTATCATTTGAAGATAGGAAAAGCAAGAAAAGCTGCTGTTCAGAAAGCTCAGTGACAGCAGAAAACATCAAACTAGCTTGGCTAATTACTATTCTTAATGCCAAGAAGAAAAAAAACTGGTTAATACACTATTTATTATACTATTTAGAAACAATGCTCTGAACTTGCATTGTACCCAGAAGCAGGACTCTGCATGGAGGAGTCTTTTGTGATTTATTTTTTTTCCTCTCCCCAGTCCCCAGCTATTTCTGACCTTCAGTGTGGCAGCAAAAGCAGCATCTCCATCAGCATCAAACAATCCCCTCAGGACACATCCTCACCTTGAGCCTTTGGAAGAAGCAGGAAGGGGCTCCTCTTGTCCCTCCCCAGCAAGCAGCAGCACTGCTCCTCTTGCCCAACAGAGCTGCTGCCCTCTCCACCATAAAAAGCAGAGTAATGGAGATGGATGGAGGTGGCTGCTCTACAGCTAGATAGATTATGACAACTGCACTGGATTTTTCACTTTCAAAGCCTAAAGCTCTGAGCTCACATCCTCCCATCAGCCTGGTGCTGCCAAAAGGCAAATTCAAGGTGGGTAAATTCCTTTTTTTCCTCTTCATCTTGCTGGGTGGTGCCCAAGCCTCCTTCAGCTGGCCACTGCAGCCTGGCTACCTCAACCCTCCTCCTGCTGCTGCCTGGTAGCTGGCCACCTTCCCAGGGCTTGCAGCTGCAGGCAAGCAGTGTTCACAGGAAGGCAGAAGGGAGGGGGGAAACCTGACAGCACAATCACTGCAAGAAATGCAAATAACCTTTGGTCCAACAGGTTCTTGGAGAGCCCAAATTCAACCAAACCTCTTTATTCCACTTAGTGGTTTAGTAAAGAGGCTGAAGGTTCTGAAGCTTCCAACTGTTTGCTTTTTAAGACATCATTTAAGTGATCACAGCAACAAAACTTGCAGGCTACGTGGTGTCAGAGACACTCCAGCATCCCTAAGAGTATATTTTTTTTTTTTCCATATTCCATTAAATTCTGCTCCATCCTGTTTAGGACTCGGAGAACGTGGCACAAAATTGTTCTTCTCACTCTAAGTGCAAAGAGGTTCCATCTCTGTAAACTTCTCACAGGTAGGATATTGCTTCTGACATTTAATAGAAGGAAAAAAAACCAACATGGCCTTTGCCTAGAGGGGAAAAAAAAAGAGTAACAACTCCCCAGCTTTGAAAGCACATGCAAAAAAGATGGGGTAGGTGAAGCTACTTCTTCATTCACTGAGTGTGGCTTCAGTTCTTCAAACAGATGAAATCACCTCAGTAGGTGCACACACAAATATCCAGACACTCCCTCAACTTCCATCTCCATTTCAAACTTTTGGACCCACATCACCTTTTGGTTTTTTTCCCCTCCCTCCTATTTGCAACCCAAGCTGAAGAGCAGAAAACATTTTAACCTGCCATTCTAGCCACGGGCACCTGGAATAAAAACCCTGCCAAGGCACCCAAACTGCTCCTGGTGCACCCTCCTCCTGCCAGGGATTCCCAATCCTGCTGCCTCAGCAGCAGGCTGAGCAGGAGAGAATGTGGGAAGTGTGGCCAAAAACGTGACATGGCTTTTTCACAACACTCTGATTTTCCTCACCAAATCAGAGATCACTTGCCCTGAGCTTATTGCCTAAAAAGGGAAGCTTCCTATGACAAATCCCACAGGGCTCTTCTCAGCCAGAAAGCCTCTGGGTGCCATCCCTGCTGCCACTGAGCTCAGTTTTTCATTCTCTTCCTGAGCTCATCACTTATCTCCAGGACAAGTGAAGCAGCTTCTTCCCAACTTCAGCATTTTCTGCTTCATTTGCTCCACCACTATCTGGCTGCCACGGAAATTCCTGCTTCCCTCTGGTGTGAAAGGAAAGGTAGTAGGAGCTCCAGCCATCCATCCATCACCTCAACATCATTCCCTTTTGCCAGCCAGACAACAGCCCATCCTTTTCTCCCCACAGTCATTTCTCCCCTGCCAGCCTTGGCTCTGTGACCATAAAAGCCCTGAAGAGCTGGAGACAGTGATCCAGGAGGTGACACCACCCAACTGCTGCTAATTAACTGATCACTCTTAAAGTATTTTTCCCCCAGTTATTAGTAATTTTGACAAGTATTATGCATATCTGTGCTGATGTATTTTTTTCCTCTCATTTATTTTCTAACCAGATTAATTTAGCTCAAGGGTAACTTGGGTTTTTTTGGTGTTTTTTAATCCACCTTCCACTGCCAATACAGCAAAATGACCTCAGAGAAAATACATAATGCATATTAAAAAGGAGTGGGGAACACAGATGCCCTACAGTATCTTGCAGAATTTTCTCATACTTTTTGCTCCACTTTTTTATTTTCTTACTGCTCACAAAATATTTCTGAGTGAGAACATCTGTGCTATACTCTGGATGGATGTTAGAAGAATTCCAGTTTATTTCCAATATGCAGGAGCCCTGGTTCAGTACTTGGCTGTTTTATTCACTCCATTTATATTTGGATGAAAAGGTTTGTTTTCCTTTGAAGAACCAGGAAATTGGTTTAAAGCTACATGAACCTTAATTCCACAGAACCAACACCCCCAGAGTTTCTCCCCCATTGACTTCATCTTGTTTTACCAGCTCTCAATGTGCCACGACCAAAAGCTGTCAGTCTGGCACAGCTGAGAAAGTGGTGTTTTTATAGCAGAGCTAAAACATCTGCAACTGTTCCAACCACAGTTCAAGTGTAAAAAGCTCTGGGAATCAGATGGATTTCCCCTGGTGGAAGGATATCAGCCAGGAGAGGAAAAGCTGCAACTCCCTGAGCCCCAAACTGCCTCCAGGAGCTGCTCTCCTGGGCACTCATCCCCTTGGAGTACAGGGCTTGCTGAGAGGGAAACCCCTCTCCAGCCTCTTCACAAACACACCCCTGGCTGATCACTGTGAAGTCAGGAGCAGAGAGAATCCAGTGCCAAGCAAAGCCCTGCTGCTCCCCATCCAGCCAAAGGCAGGCACTGCTCACTCAGCCCACCACAGGGGTACCAAACCCACCCCCTCCTGAAGGGCTGAGGATGCTGCCCACTTGCTCTGCCCCTCTTCTCTTCCCCAGCAGCACAGAACTCAGCCTTCTGCTTTAGTAGCCTCAGAGAATGCCAGAAGCATTTCCCCTGCTCACTCCAACAAAAGAGGCAGAGCCCCAGTGTGCTCAGGCCCCCCACACAAACCTCCTCCCTCCTACCACGGGCAGGAGCTGGTGGAGAGAGGGGGTGACCAAGCCCTGCCCAGCTCCCTGCCTGCCCTTGGGCACAGCATCACTGCACAGCCACTGCCACACTCCAGCCAAAGGTTGTTCAGTGTGAGTCTCCTGCACTCAGGGGTGGTGACAGCATTCCTTGGGCTGAAAACACAGAGGGAGTTGGAAAGAAGAGGTTAAAAGGAACTTTTTCATCATTCATTAAATCCCCGTGTGCAAGACACAACCTTGTACACCCAGCACCAACTGCCAGACCTTCAGGGCCATGCAGCAGCTTTCTAACCATCATCACAGCCCATTTCAGCACCCTCCTCCTCCCTTCAGTCACCAGCTCTCTGCTGCTCTTCACCACCAGCCACAGCAGAGTGTTGTCACCCATCAGCTGGGTACCCCTGGAGCCAGTGTGTTGTCACCCATCAGCTGGGTACCCCTGGAGCCAGAGTGTTGTGTTGTCACCCATCAGCTGGGTACCACTGCCACCCCTGGGAGGCCAACAGCAGCAAAAAGGTCAAGATAAAATTAACAGCCCCAGGGGATCTGGGCTCTCCTGGCTGAGCTCAGGTAAATCACTGAAAACAGCTTGCTTTCTACTTAAAGAAATGAATGAATGCCATACTCAGCCAGTGCTGGGCACCCTAAAGCTGGCAGCCAGGCTCAAGGGGGGAACATGATGAGATCACCACAAAACCCAAGGTAAATTTGCAGGTTTTCATCCTGATCCACCCTTGTGTAACAGGACCTATGAAAAAAAAATTCCCCTGTTTGCTCTGCAAAACACAAACAGCATCCAAGTCAGCACCTGGAAGATAACCTGCTGGCTGGGTGCTGGCTGCTGAAGCAAATCATCTGAGAATGGAGGGGTGGGGGAATATCAAAAAGAGAGGAAAAAGAGCTTCACACTCCCCGAGAGTTAAACTTCCCTGTCTCACACTTGCCTGCTGGTGGGTGTCAGAGCTGCTGAAGAGGTGGAGCTTTCAGTGCTGGGTGGCCTAAGCCTCCTGTGTCCAACTGCAGTGAGATTAGGGTCACTTGACACCTGTTACCTTTGCTTGCAGAGCCAACTTCCCTCCAGCTCTGGGCTCTTTATCAGCAGCTGCCTGCAAACGCTATCAGAGAGGAGATTACCATTTCTTTTCACAGTCATTCACGTACCCCAGTGTTTAAATTAACAATCCCAGCACTGTTCCACACCCCTGAAAACTTCATCTCCCACCCACGGCTCTTTGGGGAGGGGGAGGGGAAAGGTGTCTCCGGAAAGTCCTCCTAAAGATCTTTGGTTCAGCAGGAAAATTGATAATTGACTTGTTTAACTAGACAAATCAGGATAACATAAAGGTCTAAGGGCATCACTACAAGCTCATGACACACAGGACATCAGACTGAGCTATTACAGAGGCTAAATGATCCCTGTAGGGACAGAACACTGAACGACTCCTGCAAATTATTTATTATCCCATATTCTTATTTCCCATTTTCATTTATGTCACAAAAATACAGCTCAGTGACCCTAAAAAATAAAAAATATATTATACCTACCCATTACCTATGCATGCTCATTTATACTTGCAGGAAAAAGAGAATAAAAAGGTGAAATGCTTACAATACCCCCTAAAAAAACCCAATCCCAGACAATTGCAGACAAGGTCTCAATAAGCACAGTTCATTTTTGCCAACTCTCTTATCATTTCTTGTTCATTCCCCACAAACACAACTGGCAGCAAAAGAGGGGGAAAAAGGGTCGTGTTTCAGACACAAGGCTGCTTTTGGAATTAAAGCAAAGGAGCAGCAAGATTGCCTATAAATGCTACACCTCCAAGCAGGGCCTGGTGCATTCATAACATCCCACACCTAGAGAATTATTACTGACAGCAGTGTTCATCTGGAATTAAGTTTGAGAGTTACAAATCCAGCTTCATCCAGAGCTACCTGCAGTCACTAGGTGTGCTAAGCTCAAAAGTTTCACACAGCAGAACCTCACTATTATGCAGATTCTCCTCCATGGGTATTTCTTCTCGCTCCTCACACATCCCTCCAACCTCAACACCACCAAGCCAGACAACTGAGGTCAGATTCTGAAGTTCCTGAGTCCTGGTGCTGCCCCAGTGCAGTGCCAAGGCTGCCTCTCCACGGGCTCAGCCAGAAGAGCTCCCTGTGCAGAGCACTTATTGCTAATCACAACTGGGAACCCTGGCAGAGGGAAAGGCTGACAGCTCAGAGCTGAGGCTCCTGGAGGAGCTGCTTGCACACAGCAGACAGCAGCATTTTTGCAGGATGAGAAATGCTGGTTTCCCTCTAAGTATGAAAACCATAAGCTGAATGCAAACATTCTGAATAATCTCCCACAAGGTACACTCTTTTTTTCCTTCCACAACAGCATAGTGGTGATGTAGATTTCAACATCAGCTCCAGATCAGCTTCCAGGTCGTTATTTACACAAACACTTTCATCCTCTCAGTTCAGGAATTACTTTGTCTTTTCTCTTGTCCCTTTCTGAAGTGAAGATTTGCTCATCTGCTACACTAGCAGAGAAAGAAACCACAGAACTGCTATAAAAAGACAGGCAGCTATGAAATCCTGCCATTGAAACCATCAAATTACTATGTTACTCTCCAGCAAGCACAGCAAACAGCACCGTGCACTTAGTAGACACTCAGGATCCACCTCCTGCCTACCTCAAATCACCACAGAAAACCTGCAGCTCATTGGTTTGAAGTAAGGGATAGAACCCCCAGAAAGTCTGACAGGGGGAGAACACCCAGAGGAGGTTTGAGCTGTAGAGAACACCCAGAGAAAGCCCCTGCACTCTGCTGCTGGGTTTTCAACCACAGCATTTCCATATAATAGGAGCAATCGGTAATTACAGCTCCCTCCAGTCCACAGCAGCTGGCAGAGAGCAGAGCCGCTGTCTGCATGCTAAGAAACAAAAACCACCGTGTGATTGTAAACCCGGGATCGGGAGCTTTGGTGACCAGGGGTCAAAGTCTGTCTGCACCTCTGCAAAGCGTCTGTGGAGTAAATACACCCACATGGCCAAAGAGTTACTTGACTGTTATTGTTATTGTTGGTGCCGCTTTGGTTTTTCTCCTGTTTCCACTTCTTCCCCAAACAAGCCCACACGACTTGAATCATGCAACCTTTTCCTGGCGACTGGCATGAGAATCTCCCCTGCTCAGCTCAGAAATCACACTGCAAAATGTAGTTACCAGCCTTGGAAAGCAGGACACAGCCCCGTGCTGCAGCAGGTAGATGGAGCAGAGTTTTGCAAGACAACAGGTAAAAATAAATAAACGTATTAATGGTGGAACAGTGATGAGCAAACTCTGCAAACACTTCTCAGCTGAATGGCCCAAGCAAGGGACACTGGTTTACCTTGCCCAGAGAAGCACTGTCTCCTGTGTGCAGGTAGATGCATGTGCATTATCTGCTGGATAAATAACAGCTGCTATGCAGCCACCAGCACATCCTAGTCAATCATTCTATTTATTCCTTTTCCAGCCAGAATCACAACTATTACAAGAGAAAAAACAAAAATACAGAGAAAATGCATTTGCCCTCTCCAAACCTAAGTGTGGAGGTGATGGGAACTTTAGTTACTTTCCTCCTCCTGGCAGCTGGAATTCTGAGAACATTAATATTCACAATTTTCCTAGGAATCACCTTCAACCAATCCATACACTGCTCAAAATGCTCCTTCCACTGCAGAGTTCAGAGGGCCCGGGTGCCAGTGTTCACAAAGCCAAACTTCCAGGTTCAGAAGAGCAAATAAAGAGTGTGAGCAGGGCTGAGGGGAAAGCACACTCCACTGCTGGGGAGAGCAAAAGGGTGCTGCTCAAGTGCTCAGGCAGCAACAGCCATACCGTCCTGACAAAACAGTTCATTAAAAACAACTTTGCAGCAACAGGAAGAAAGTAGAGAGGGAAAGTAAGAAAAGAGAAAGGGGAAAAAAGAAGACAGAGGGAAAAAAGAGGGGGAAAAAGGAAACAACAAAGCCCAACGAGTCGCTTGTGGAGGGAAAGCCGAGCGTGCAACTAACCCCCGCACACCCACAGCCAGGGATTTCAACATGGGGCTGCGGGAGGCCAGCGCAGGCGGCACTGGGCTCAGCCCCGCACCCCGGGGCACCCCGATCGCCTCCCGCACGGGCGGAGCCTCCCGGTCCCCGCCGGCCCTCCGGGAGCGGGACAGGGCGCGGAGGCTGCGCGGGCGGTCGAGCCGCTACGAGGCCCCTCCGGACTCCGGCCCGGTGCCGAGTAAAGGGGAACGGCCCGCGGGGCAACGCCGGACCCCCCTGCGGCGGGTTCCCCCTCCCACCGCTCTCCCCGCCGGGCCTGGAGGGCCGGGAAGCCTGGGGCTGGATTTCCAAGCTCTCCCCGGCACCTCGGCCCCGGGGCAGCCCCGGCCCCCGCGCGGCTTTCCCGGCCGGCCCTCGGCAACGACACCCCCCCGGGGGCCGCCGCTCGGCCGCCAGGCACCGGCGAACAAAGGGCCGAGGCCCGCCAGGCGTCCGCAGCCGCGGGGAACCGCGCCGGCCGCCGACCCCCGGGCCCCC
>VYZU01014117.1:10531-50248 GCA_013401355.1 Ceyx cyanopectus | reverse complement strand
CCCCCCATCCCGCAGCAGCACCCCGCCTTCCCTCGGCCGTGCGGGGCTCCCGCTCCTCGCGGGGCTCTGCCGCCGCCGACCGGCCCCGAGCCCGGCCCCGCAGCCGCCTCCCCGGCGGGGCAGCCCGGACTTTTCCCCCCTCCGCTTCCCTCCCCGCTCCGGGAAGCGCCATATTGATCTCGGCCGCCGCTCCCCGCGCCCCTCACCTTCGCGATCGCCTTCTTGTAGCGGGTCACGGCTTGCTGGATCAGGCTGAAAACTTTCATGTTCCCATCCCCGCAGGGCACGACCACCCGCGTCCTCCCGAAACACACGGTGACTTTCATCCTTGCGCGCCCGGGGGGGGGGCTCCCGTGTCCCTCCGGCCCCGTGCTGCCTTCCTCCTCCTCCTCCTCCTCCTCTCCGCCCTCCGCCACGGCCGCCCCCCGGCGGGGTGCGGCGCTCACCCCCAGGCCGCCGCCGAGCTGCCTCCGCGGCCGGCCCGGCGAGGAGCTGGGAGGGGAAGGCGGCGCAGAGACGGGGACGGCGGGGGCTGCCTTAGGCGAGGAGGAGGAGCGGGGGTCGCTCACATGCCGCGGCTCTGCCCCCGCTGCCTACGGCCACCTGCTCGGCGCCTGCCCCGGCGAGCAGCGGCAGCAGCGGGCGGGGCGTTGCCTTCCCCGCTCCGAAGGCGTGGGGCGGGGCGGGGGCAAGCGGCCAGCTCCGCGGGAATGGGCGGGGACAACCGGCGGCCCCTTGCCGGTGACCCCCCCCCGTCCTTACCCCGGAGAGGGGAGCGGGGATGCCCCGAGTGAACCCCGCGGGGTGCGGCGGCTCCGCCTCCTTCTGCCATGCATGAGGTGCCCCGCAAAATCCGCCGGCCCTCACCCGCTTGGAGGATGGATGGGCACTGCTTGGGGCTCCTTCTCGGGGCTCCTCCTCGGGGCACTGCCTGGGGCTCCTTCTCGGGGCGCCGGCTGCAGCCACTCCTCCTCAAATACGGGGGATGCAAGACACTGAGCCAGAAAACGTGGGCTGATGGAAACAGAAGCTCGAGGTTGTCCTGGGGAGGGGCAGCGTAGGCTGACGAAATCGGGTGGTCTTCGGGTGTCTGCTATCGCGACAGAACCAAGCCAGTGCATCATCAGGAACATCAGCATCAGTGGAGACGCCGAACAACCTCCTATCAAAGTCGTCAGAAGTCAAAGGGTGTAACAGATCCCATATTTTTCCATGGATTTCATCGAGTTGCACAGTTCACTGCACACACACTGTGGCCTGGTAACACTTTTCTTTTGGGTAGGAATGGTGAAATGAAATTGACTGCAGAGGAAAGGCAGAGTTTGGATGACAGGAAGGAGGCAGGATGTGAAATGTGCATTTTGTTTTGGTTTTTTTTCTCTGAGTTTATACACAGCGCTAGAGAAATTCATTGCAAGTAAACTTTGTAGCATAAAAACATCAACATCCTCCTGCTGCTGCACAAGGACACCTGGGCACATCCCTGGTGCTCCCTGGCTGGTGGCTCTCCCAGCTGGCAGTGCACTTTGTTCCCATGACAGTAGGATTAGTAAGAACTTCAAACCTTCTCCTAATTGCAGTTTTGGAAAGCTGTGGGACACTCAGAAGATCAAACATTGTCCTACACGTAATTCCAAGCTTAGATGTGAATTTTATTGCCATTACCTGCCTGAGTTACCTGAACCAATAATACGGAGGAGGATCTGGGTGCTCTTGTCTGTTAAAGCAGGAAAGTAGCACTTGCTCTGATATTTGATTGTATCCCCAGTGTTCACTGTGGGGAATAAAAGCAGGAGTTCAGAAAATCAGAAATAAAACTGCAGTAAACAGTGGGACTGGGAGAACTGAGCACACTCCACATTTGTATGGCCACAGCTCATCCAATTTCTGTTTGGAAAGTGGAAAATTTCCATCAACCTGCTTTTTCTGAACTTCCCAGGTGATCATCAGAGCTGCTGGGGACACAGGAGAAGAAAGAGGTTGAAACCCTTTTGTTTCACAGCCATCACCTGAGAAACCTGCAGTAAAAACGTGAAACTCAGTAGAGACTCTTCCAGGGTTGTCCTTAACAAGCAATTTTCCAGCAGCACAGCCCTTGTGAGGTTCCACGTTGTGCTTCAGCTGTCGTTTGTACTCCTCTACTGAATTAATGTGGCATATCAGGAACCTCAGCACGCTGCTCACTATTGCACACACTTGCTGCTCGACAGTAATTATTTTGCTGTTCAGACACAGCTACAGGTTTTTCATGTTTTTCTGTGATTTAAATCCTGCTCATACCGTCTTTAGCAAGTTCCTTGGCAGTTTTCCCAGCTGTTCTAACAGTCTCCTGGAGAAAAAAATAAAATAAAAAGGAATATGGATAGTTTTTTCTGCGTAAAATGGGAAATTTCATTAGTGCAAAGCAAACGAGTTTGTCCTGGGATCTGATTTAAGGCCAAAATTAGACTCACACATGGACAGGGATAGTAGCAACAGGAACAAAGACCTCTGAGATTTGAGTCTCTTTCCCACTGGATGCACACACAAGTTATACATCATTCTGAAAACATTCTGAGTGCAGTTTCCCAAGTGTTTGTGATGTCTTAGAAGGCAGAACAAACTGAAAGCAACGTAACGAGGCTGTGAGATTGTCCAAGGTCTAATTATGTGAGATAAATGAAGTATAAAACATTATTATAAGAGATTATGGGAAAAGGATTATACTAATCAGGAGAAAAATTGGCAACAACTGCTAGTTTACAAAAATTACAGCTACTTAAGGAGAGGACACCATGTTGCAAGCTGGGTGGCACAGATATAGCAATGGATGTGGAGCTTTCCTAGGCTGATAACCACAGAACTGGACCATTCCCTTATTAAACAAGACATTGGTGGAAGATGTTGCTGAAGAGGCAATTACCTGTCGAGAAGGGAGAAGCAGGAGATGGAGAGAAGCAGAGCTTGTGATTACTAATGATATTTCACTTCTGTTCCCACTGGCCACCAGGTCTAGAAATCCCCTGTAGAGACACTGCAAACATCCCAGGAGTGAGGATCTTGCAACTCAAGGCAAACCACCAAAAGTCATTTATCTGGAAGTTAAAAAATATTCAGGCAGTGCAATGCTGGTGATTTCCAGAGCTATTTCATCATCTATCCTGCCTTTCCACTCTGGATCAAAGAATTTAGTGTCTGGAATAAGTGCTCAGGTTTAATGGTGTGTTCATGGCACACAGATATTCCCTGCTCTGACTAGAAAACACTGATTTAATGTACAGTATGTTTGAACCATTTCAAATGCAGATGTTTCCTTAAGCTGAGTTCATTCAGAACTGTGGAAAAAAAAAATCAGTGTCAAACTGAAGAGTATTCCTCAAATAATTAAAGTTTTAAAAGTTATCAAAATCATAGAGAAGTCAAGGGTTTTTTCTTTACAAAATGGGTAGCTAAGTTATATGAAGCAGATAAAAAAAACTCTGGCACCTGATAGGAGTTCAAAGTGCCACTTGTAAAAATGACTTAGGGATTACACCAAACAGCACCAGGTTTCGATGATTTAAAACACCTACCTGCTGGAACTCTCTCAGGAAAACCTTGTTTCTCATACCTTTGAAAATTTGACTTATAATGTAATTAAAACCAAAAAAAATCATTACATTTGACATGGAGTTTCTAATCTCATCAAATTAATTATGCCTGTGACTATTCAAGATCTTTCCATGGATAATTTTTTAACTAGAGGAGTGAGTTGTCTTCTCATTGTTATATTTTGGGATGTTTTTTCCTACACACTGACAGCACTTCCACAAAGGAGCAAGGCAACGGTTCCTGACATCTTCATTTATGAACAAGGCAATCATTAAAGCTTATTAAGTAATTGTGGCTACCTCTGGCCTGGAAAAAAAAAAATGAGGGCTGAATCAAAAATTATTCCCTACAACTTCTCCAAAGAAGCTGGGATTCAGGGAATGGAAAGTCCTCAAATCACGAAAAAGTAATTGCAGAATCACAGGGGTGTTGTCAGAGTTAGATGAGCAGCTTTCTTGGGGATATATGAGAAAGAAGAATCCATGATCCTAAGTAAAAGCCTCTTGCCTCTTCCAGAGGCTCCAACCTGTGCCTCAAGCCACTGCAGAGTGGTGGTTAGGGTGAAAGAAGTGAGTGTAGGTGAATTTACTGCTTTTTTTTGTCTGTATCTATACTGCTCTTATGCTAGTTTTAATAATAATTAATATTTCTCTTCATAATTCTCTGATGGTTTTCAGCCACCATCAAGATTTTTAAATAGGAGTGTTTTATCTGAGAAATATCAAGTACTTCATTGTGCTGAGCACTGGGGAGGAATATCAAGTCACTTTTTGCTGTGGGCACTTGGAGATAAGCCACAGGAAAGGAAACGGAATCACTAGAGGTCTAAAAAACTCATTATTGCATGATTACTGCTGCCCATCCACATAATATTGAACACAGACATACAAATACATTGTTAGTAAAGTGAAGTTTTTAGTGAGTTTTCAGTTACCATCAATTATCACTAAAACCTGTAAAAATAAAGCTGTTAAAAATAATAGAACTTAGGGATTTATGACGACCACAAGAAATCAAGGTGGATGTGGTTAATTTACAGAAGATTGAACTACAGGGTATTTCTAGAATTTAAGACCTTAGAATTTTGATTTCAATTTTGTCTTAAGGCATTTAGAAACTTGGTGCTTTCCTAAAAGAAAATAATAAAATAAATCATAATANGTGGAGTCTTTTCACTGACTTCTGCTGGGCTTTGGATCAGGCCCTAGGGCCTTATCTACCCTGCTCAAGAAAAAATACATAAACAACATCAACACAGAGCTGCAGCACTGGGCTCTGTTTGTCAAGTACTTGCCAGAGCTGGAACTCATTCAGCTGCTGTCAGAGGAACCCATTTCCTCAGGAGAAGTTCTGCCAAATCATTTGCCACAATCAGGTTTTATCTATTGATGAGCATTCCTGAAAAAAAAATTCCTTCCTGGGACATGAAGAGGAACACCCACGGGGGATGTTAGTTTACAGGCCTATCAATACATGACACTACACACATTCCACCACCCCAATTATTCATGTGGTTTAGAAACATGAAGAATCTGTTTCTCAGCTGGTGTTCCTCTCCAGGGATCCCTGGTGAGCTGCTCGTGATGTTCTCCTCCTTGCTGGGCTGGGGGACAGCAGGAGAGTGTCACAGCTTTTGACAGCAAGTTACCTTGATTGCAGGAAAAGAAAACACCAAGGGAAATTCATCCTCTGTTCAGTTTGTTGGTAACAGGGAGGACTGTGTGGGTATCAGAGCAGAGATTTCCCATTTGCACAGGAGTTTAGAGGGATGTCTGTGGTACACGTGGAGTTCAGGCTGCAAACACACACTATCCTGCAGAAATACAAGCAGACAGCTGAGATTTGGACACTGCTCTTAAGAATTTTCTTGGCTTACTGATGAAATAAGAAAAAAAAAAAAAGTCAGAGAGGGATGCATGATCTGTTCCACTCTCTGCTTTCTCCCATTTTCCTTTCCTGAATCTCCAAATCTCTTTCCTTCTTCTCTTCTTTCTCTGTTTTATTTTCTTTTCCCTACCCACTTCTCCTTTCATCTCACATCTTTTTATTGCCTTCCCTCCTCTTGTCTTCCTTCAAAGTATTTGCAGCTGCTGAAATCAGTAAGAAGACGACTGCAATGAAACAGGAGAATCCCCATGAGCTAAAATCCATGACAGATTGTCACATCCTGCCAGTCATCTGTCCTATTCAGGACTGAAAAGATGATGATGGTAAATGAGGAAGTTTTCCAACACTCAGTGCAGTGTTTTGCAGCATAAAAATGGTTTAATTCTTCACAGAGAGATGCAAAGATTTCAAATCCATCATCAAAACTGAGTTGTCTTCTCCAGTTGAAACTCAACTCACTCCCCTTGGCACGTGGAGAACATCGAGTCCATGGAGGTGTAAGAGGCAAGAAGAATCACAGAATCACAGATATTAGGGGCTGGAAGGGACCTAGAAGATCATCTAGTCCAACCCCCCTGCCTGAGCAGGATCACCTAGACCAAGTCATGTGGTGAAATCAGTGGCCACAAAATCCCTTGCTAAAATCACCTTTTGGTTTTCAATCTGTGGCTGCCTACTCTAGCTCAAGAGCCACTTCCCAGTGCCAGAAAAGTCTTCACTCAGGTCTCATCTTGTTCCCCTGAGCAGAAAATCATCCTCTACACAGGCCCTTCAGCAACCCACATTCCTGAAGTCAAGGCAGTGCTTCCAAAGCAGGATTTCTGCCCTGGGAAAATCACTGAAGAGTCTTCTTCGGGATCCTACCCGAGCAGAGGTCCCAGTGCCTTCTGCAGGGGCTGGCTTTAGATTTGAGAACTGAGCAGATGAAGTCCCACACCCAAACCAAAACAGATCAGACAGACGAGATTAGCTCTCCCCATCTTCCTGCTGCCAGGGAATTACCAGCTCAGGAGCCTTCTAATTTGCCAGAAGTTCACACAGTGGCTCCACACTAATCCAGCTGACACTGCACTGACATCCACCGTGGCATCTGTTCTAGGATTTCAGTTTAGTAGCTATTCCCTCATCTGGGGGGAACTGTGCATTCTATGCTTAGGTAATATTTTCTACAGTTTATTTTCTCTTTGGGGGAAAACAAAATAAACAACAAAAAAAACAACAAAACAAATCAGCAAAAACCCACCAAAAAAACCAAATCCACACGTACAAAAAAAAAAAANTAATAAATTATAATAAATATTTATATATATATAAATAAGGGCTTACTTATCTTTTCAATCTTCATCTACAAAAGCTACTTGGAGGCATCGTGTCTCTGCTGAGAATTTATTGGCTATTTTCACTCTCCTTTCCCTCTTTCTGCCTGTGCAGAAGTTTGCTCTTGACTTCTCAGTTCCTGATGAAGCTCCTGGCACAGACTGCTGAACTCTGAAACACACAACACAGGATTCCAGTGACTTAAAAGGCTGGTGGAGTCTTTTCACTGACTTCTGCTGGGCTTTGGATCAGGCCCTAGGGCCTTATCTACCCTGCTCAAGAAAAAATACATAAACAACATCAACACAGAGCTGCAGCACTGGGCTCTGTTTGTCAAGTACTTGCCAGAGCTGGAACTCATTCAGCTGCTGTCAGAGGAACCCATTTCCTCAGGAGAAGTTCTGCCAAATCATTTGCCACAATCAGGTTTTATCTATTGATGAGCATTCCTGAAAAAAAAATTCCTTCCTGGGACATGAAGAGGAACACCCACGGGGGATGTTAGTTTACAGGCCTATCAATACATGACACTACACACATTCCACCACCCCAATTATTCATGTGGTTTAGAAACATGAAGAATCTGTTTCTCAGCTGGTGTTCCTCTCCAGGGATCCCTGGTGAGCTGCTCGTGATGTTCTCCTCCTTGCTGGGCTGGGGGACAGCAGGAGAGTGTCACAGCTTTTGACAGCAAGTTACCTTGATTGCAGGAAAAGAAAACACCAAGGGAAATTCATCCTCTGTTCAGTTTGTTGGTAACAGGGAGGACTGTGTGGGTATCAGAGCAGAGATTTCCCATTTGCACAGGAGTTTAGAGGGATGTCTGTGGTACACGTGGAGTTCAGGCTGCAAACACACACTATCCTGCAGAAATACAAGCAGACAGCTGAGATTTGGACACTGCTCTTAAGAATTTTCTTGGCTTACTGATGAAATAAGAAAAAAAAAAAAAAGTCAGAGAGGGATGCATGATCTGTTCCACTCTCTGCTTTCTCCCATTTTCCTTTCCTGAATCTCCAAATCTCTTTCCTTCTTCTCTTCTTTCTCTGTTTTATTTTCTTTTCCCTACCCACTTCTCCTTTCATCTCACATCTTTTTATTGCCTTCCCTCCTCTTGTCTTCCTTCAAAGTATTTGCAGCTGCTGAAATCAGTAAGAAGACGACTGCAATGAAACAGGAGAATCCCCATGAGCTAAAATCCATGACAGATTGTCACATCCTGCCAGTCATCTGTCCTATTCAGGACTGAAAAGATGATGATGGTAAATGAGGAAGTTTTCCAACACTCAGTGCAGTGTTTTGCAGCATAAAAATGGTTTAATTCTTCACAGAGAGATGCAAAGATTTCAAATCCATCATCAAAACTGAGTTGTCTTCTCCAGTTGAAACTCAACTCACTCCCCTTGGCACGTGGAGAACATCGAGTCCATGGAGGTGTAAGAGGCAAGAAGAATCACAGAATCACAGATATTAGGGGCTGGAAGGGACCTAGAAGATCATCTAGTCCAACCCCCCTGCCTGAGCAGGATCACCTAGACCAAGTCATGTGGTGAAATCAGTGGCCACAAAATCCCTTGCTAAAATCACCTTTTGGTTTTCAATCTGTGGCTGCCTACTCTAGCTCAAGAGCCACTTCCCAGTGCCAGAAAAGTCTTCACTCAGGTCTCATCTTGTTCCCCTGAGCAGAAAATCATCCTCTACACAGGCCCTTCAGCAACCCACATTCCTGAAGTCAAGGCAGTGCTTCCAAAGCAGGATTTCTGCCCTGGGAAAATCACTGAAGAGTCTTCTTCGGGATCCTACCCGAGCAGAGGTCCCAGTGCCTTCTGCAGGGGCTGGCTTTAGATTTGAGAACTGAGCAGATGAAGTCCCACACCCAAACCAAAACAGATCAGACAGACGAGATTAGCTCTCCCCATCTTCCTGCTGCCAGGGAATTACCAGCTCAGGAGCCTTCTAATTTGCCAGAAGTTCACACAGTGGCTCCACACTAATCCAGCTGACACTGCACTGACATCCACCGTGGCATCTGTTCTAGGATTTCAGTTTAGTAGCTATTCCCTCAGCTGGGGGGAACTGTGCATTCTATGCCTAGGTAATATTTTCTACAGTTCATTTTCTCTTTGGGGGTAAACAAAATAAACAACAAAAAAACAACAAAACAACAAATCAGCAAAAACCCACCAAAAAAACCAAATCCACACGTACAAAAAAAAAAACCACACAAAAACCCAACCCAACCCAACCCACTGCTTGCTAATAAGTTGTTCAGGACTGAAATCATATCACAAATTGATATGTTTAAGTGCAGTGAATCACTAGGATATTTCTTAAGACAGGCAGTGGAAATAAAACATTTAACATTGGTATGTGTGTGGATTATAACTAAAGAAACTCTGCTTCCAAGGAGTGAAACACTAGCTGTCTTTCTGCCACCACAGCAGTTAAACTGCACTACCTCTCCTGAAACAACTTCCCTGAAATCCAGGGCAGCCAACAAAGACTTTAATTACAGACAGCCTATTGCAAGAGGCCAATAATTAAAATCTTCCAGGGTCAAACAACTATTTGCTATAAGGGAAACCAATTTCTTGCTAACCCATTCAGCTGATGACATAGTAGATGGAGGTGATTCATTTGGCACATGCTTTTGCAAATTAATTTTCCTCCTTGCAAGATTTATCAATATGCTGCTGATGTTTTCTATGTATTTGGGGTTTTTTTTATCCTCACTGAATCCAATCCCTACTCCAGCTCACAGCTTGAAACGAGAGTGCACTGAGTGGTGGCTGCTCTGCATTTATTCCACCTGAAATAAAGCCTACAGATCCTGAGCAGGGATGTGGGCAGAGTCCATGTTTTCCAGCTCTTACAGTTGCAAAGTGCAGATGGAACCAACACGGGTACATCAAAGCTGGAGAAAAAACAGTTTACTCTGCTCGGGGGTTTTTCCACCCCACTCCTGGAGGTCGCTGACCTCACCTTGCAAATGGCCAGATGACACACTCTGAATCACTGCAGCTTACAGCAAGGTGTCTAAAGGGAAGCTGAAGTGGTCAATGCACTTCAAAATACAGGTCCAGAGCTGGTTGTCATGTTGGTGGGTTGCTCTCATGCACAGCTGAGCAGACTGTGGTTGCCAGGTACAGCTCGGGGCTGCCTGTTCCATGAGTCACCCTGCTATCTGGGAGGGCTGGCTGGTTGTGTCTCTGAGATGAGCTTTGATATTCAGCCCTGCTCACCTCAGTGCTACAGGGGAACATGACACAGAGGCTGTTTGGGCTGCAGCTTTCCACACAAGGTGAAGGGAGAGGTGTTAAAAACCCCTTGGAGTCATCTATCCATATAAATTTACTGAAACACTAAATTCTCACCACCAACCATCTGTAGATCTTCAGCTTTGTTTAGGTGTGGGGTGTTCTTGACCTCTGCCTTTGCCTGTTCTCCAGGGTTTGCTCTATTTTTTTGCCAAGTGAATAATAGTAAGCAAAGAATTTGAACAATTTAATATCTTTTTTTTTCTCTCTCTTAGAAATGCTTTTACAGCTTTTTCTAGGAAGAGACTGTCTGCACATTTTCACACACTGAGATCCTTACCTGTGCTTGGAGCACCTCAGAGCTAACAAAAACATGGGAAAAAAAATTAAGATAAAGGTTTACCACATCATTTCATATTTTCAAAACAAAGAAATTAGCTCAGCTGACTCACATCACTTGTAAAATGCACCAGAAACTAGTTAACTGCAATGACTGTATGTGTGCATGGGCACAATCATAAGGGAGCCCCTGTGACTGCTCATACCTTATGTATGAGCTGAGTTACTCATCAGCCTCAAGTTGCACCAGGGCAGGTTTAGATTGGATATTAGGAAAAAAAATCGTTTAAGAACAGTTGGATTTGGTGATTTGAAAGGTCTTTTCCAATCTGAATGATTCTGTGTGATTTATGCCAGTACTTAGCCTGCTAATGTTTGCTTTGAATTATATGCCTGCCACAAACCCTGGTGCTTGCCCAGTCTCACCAGAAAGCTGTGTGCAGGGAGGGAGGTTTTTCTGAGAAATTTCAGCTTGATCTTCTCCTCTCCATCTTCAAACTTTTTGATGCACCTAGTTAAGGTTATTTTTTCAGACAAGAAACAGGCAGCACACGTGGATCTCAGCCTCCTGCTGTACTTCAGGTGCTCAATTATCTGAACTTCTTCTTCCCTTGTAGCAACTGCAGCTTGGGATTTCTCAGCTAAATCACCAAAAAATGCTTTCTATCCCTGCCTGTCTTTACAGGACAGCTGCATATTCACAGCATCTTGCATTCTCAATTCTGCATTGAATATACTCCCTTGCCTTTTTTAGCATCTCAAGTTTTTAGGAGATGATGACTTTTTCTAACTCTAGTTGCACTTTTCTCTGCCTCATCAGATCTTCATTCCATCCACTCCCTTTGACTTTGTGGTTTCTTTTTCAGATTTCTCTGAATTGCTTGTGTCCTACTGATACTCCTTTCTTTCTCTATTTTTGCATTTCCTCTTTGCATATACTGATCCATCAGAACTTCAGCAATTCACAGCTGCTTACTAAAAAAAATCTTTTCATCCCTAAAGCAAAGACAACCACCAGCCCAACTGCAGGGTGCAAGAGCTGCCTACACAAAGCCCTTGGTGGAACTTCTTTTTTCCTAACGTTGCCTCTCTTCCCACCTCTCCACAATTTCTCTTTCTGCTCATTTCCCTAACACAGCCTTTTTCTCCTTTGGCTGTTTTCTCCTCACAAAGACTTTCTTGCAACTAATCCCTGGAGCTAAGAAACAACCATCCCTGCAGCAAGCCACAGTCCCCCTTGGTCTCAGGTTTCTGCAGCCACTACAGAAGAGGAAAAGCTCCCCTCTAATCCCAGAGCCCTCAGAAGGGGACACGAAACCAAATACCCCAGGGCATGGGCTGAGCTTTCCCTGGGGCTGCACAGGTGGGAGCAGGCAGAATGTGACCCTTGTCTCTGTCAGTGCTGCAGGATAAACCCTGCTGCAGTTGTCAGCATCACCAGGAGATTTTTTTCTCTCTGGTGCTAGTGAATCTCATTGTAAAGCAAGGTGTGGGAGGCTGGAGGTAATTTAGTGCTGGTACAAGGTGCCAGGCTTATCAGACGTGGGAGATGCTGCTTTTGGTTTTGATTGTGTAGAGCTTTACACCTCCAGCTCAGTGTAAAACACACTGCTGGTGTGGCTGGGGAGTTCTGATTCCATAGCTGTTAGCACACTTGTTTTGCAGCACCAATGACCAGTAAAGTTTTCTCTTCACAGAACAGGTACTGTCCAGGCAGAAGGATGAACAGCATCATTTTGCTGCTGGCTGTGGTGTCAGCACTTCCAGATATCCAAAATTATTCAATGTATCTTTGGTACAGCAAGTAAGCAAATTAACAAGCATCAAAGCAGGAAAACCATGAATATGTTATTGGAGAGGATGCACAAACACAGCCTGGTGCTCTACATCCCTGAAGACAAATACATATTTTTTCGTATTTATGGAAATGCTTAGGAAAAAAATGCTTATTGTGTATCTTACTAACTAGAGACATGACAGTTATTCAAATCCCAATTTCTTTCTTGGCTCACCCTACAGCATTTTAATAACTGTACTGAAATCCTCCAACAAACAGCTGAAATTAGGTATATTTTCATTTAGCTGAACACCATGGACTTTCTTTAAGGGCAGGAGGAGAATATGTTGTTGTGTTCTGTGGTCTCCACTGGTCAAGCACCACCACCCAGCTACTTGCTCTATGTGGGACTGTCAGTCAAAACTTTTCTTGTGTGAAACAGAAGACATCTCAGAGCTACTGATTTCATACTGACAAGGTACACCCAGGACAAAGCCTTCAGTTCAACACCCCTGACTTGCACAGCAATGCATTTCCAGCTGAGCTTTGGTGTCCACAGGAGAAGGGAACATCTCCCCCGAGCCTGTTGTGCCCTCACACTGCAGGAAGGTTTGGCTCACTGACACCAGGTTATGAGGCTCACATTCATCTTTGAATACCTGCCCTGAGGATCCTGCTGCCTACCAAGGAGTAACTAACACATCCAGGCAGTCCTGCCTTCCCCAGGGGCAGAGGTTGCTCTGGACTCCAGAACGTTGTTCCCAGAGCTGCCTAATCCTGTCCACGCTTCCAACTTCCACCAGCACTGACTTTTATTCAATAGGCATTTTATGGAAGCTTTTCTCTGTTTTATTCTCACTGGATGATGAAAGAGACCTGGTAAAACAAGGCTGGCCTTGAGAAAATACCACAGAACTCCTCCCTGCCCCAAATCCCAATCTATTATCTCAAGCATCTCCTTTTTTTCTCCTGCAACCCAGAGTGCAACACTGATCCCCGAGGCTGATAGGACCAGTGTTGTTCTTCCTCTCTGTCTGCCTCTCTGGCCAAAACCCTTCCACCAAAACACAGGTTTTGGAGTTCCCTTCTCCCAGCTCTCTTTGGCCATTCAATGATTTCCCCTCTGATTGTGTTAACATCTGTAATGTCATGGGTTGAATACAAAGAAATCACTCTGTGACCAGCAGCTTCCACTACAGGTGTCACCACCCAAAGCAGAGACCTGTGGAAAAGGATTTGTTTCCTTAGTAGTAGTTTGTGATGTCTGATTTATCTGACTGAGGGTTGGGAAGTTCATGAAGTTGAGTGAACAAGTGACAGGAGAAGGTAAAAATGCATGGCCCTGAGAAGAAGCCTGACAAATAGAATTGATTCTGAGCTAGGATTTAGATCTGAGAAACTTCTCCTGCTTAAGATCTACCCTACACTAGTGGAAAACAAGACTTTGATTATAAATAAACAGGCCTGTGCCACAGACACACCTGATTGCATCACCAGCTTCTCATCAGCCCATGGAATAACCCACAGCACCTGAACTTGACTGTTCATGTCAAGCAGGAGAGGCTAGGGAGTTAAAAATACAGCTAAGTGTGCAAATGGCAAATATCAGCAACCTGAATGCAGGCAGCTTTCAGAGCATAGAAGGTGACTAACTGCTCCACTCAGCCCATTTTTGGATCCAAGTGGAGCTGGTAGAAGAGAGGGGGAAAAAATAAATCAATTAAAATCTCAGCTCTGGAAGCCAAGGGCAAAGAAACAATGCGGGGAACAAAATGAAAGTTACCTGGTGAATGGCAAGTTTCAGCTTGCTGCTAACTGCAGTAAGAAGAAAGCCAAGTGATTCACTCTGGCAAAGTTTTCCAGCTTGAGGAGCTTGCAATAATGTGACCTCCCACCACAACCAGTGCCTGGGAGTGAGCCTGGGGCTGGGGGTGGCTGGAGGCAGCTGGAGAGTGCTGAGGGGACACGGGGAAGGGGGAAATGCAGAGCTCATTTCAGCAGAGCCTGCTGGGGAGGAGGGAAGAGGGGAAGTGGCAACAGGATTAAGTCTGCAAAAGTAGAATTGAGTGAGCATGATAGGTCCTGAGGAAGAAAATCCCTTCTGCTGTCTCCCAGCAGCTGGGAGGTGGATGTGTGTGCCACGGAGCACTGGGAGGAATTGCCAGGTCATTGTAGAAATCCTTTGTGAACTGCTGAGAAAAAGGATATTTTCAACATAAGCAAGAAGGGTCTAGTGACTTACCTAGACTATAAAAAAAAAACCAAAACAAAAGCAATATTGATTTACTGCCTGAGCGTGGTTAATATTTCCCTAGATGCTCCAACTGAGTGCAGCTTCTAAAAAAGGTGGTCAAATTTTTCAGCTAAACTGTTACCAGTTTTCAAGTACAGACTTGCTGACACAACTTAAAAGGAAAGTTATAAGCCAGCAGGTCTCATTATTGTCCCTTAAAGTAAACCTCCAAGAGAGTTAATTACATGTATGTACTTCTAACTTTGTCAAAATGTAGGTAACAGACAATAAATTATTATTTTTTTCCAATCTATAGCAATAGGTCAGCAAGCTAAGCTTTTTTTTTTTTCCCCATTAATTTTATTATTCCCAAATTGCTTATCATCAAAATTCTACTTTGCCCCCAGGCCTTTCTCTCATTTCTTTCTATTCTGTAATTCTATGACCACAAAATTACACCAGCTTATCTACAGAAATACTCATTTTAGGTTGTAACCATTTCAACTTCCTCGGGCATTTCTCTTTGTGGACCTTCTGTGTTGGATGGTGTGACAGTCACCATGGTTGGATGGTGTTACAGCACCTTCCACCTCTAAGAACTGGCCATGTTTGGGCATAATAATTCAGCAAGAAGCATTTCACAGCTTAGGTGCATGAAACTTGACTGCAGCATGGTAGGACAAGCTGATGGAAGTGAGTCCTCCTCCTCCTGCAGCCTGCCTAAGCCTCCAGCCCTCAGCAAGGGTTTTCCCCAAGGTGCCTAAGAGGGAGCTCAGAACAAACCACACCCAGAGATATGGGGTGAGCAGCCTCACTGAGGCCAAAAAAAAAAGTAGAAAAAACTCACATTTCAAAAGAAGCTGGTCACTAGTATGGAAAATGTTCTTCTTTGATGACACTCTGATTTGTTTTAATAAGTTTAAGCTGCTCTCCCCTGGTACAGCTGCTGGCAGAGTCCTGCCAGAAGAGCCATCATTTCTTCACAGCCTCCACCACTGAGCTGTGGTGTTACCTAAACAGAAGATGAGAAGAGGTGGTTGTGGAGCTGGCAGATGGGACCTCAGGCTAAGGAGGCAGGTGCTCCAAGCAGCAGAGAGACCTGGAAGCAGCGTGCCCAGGAGCAGGTGGGATGTGACCCTCCCTTCTGAAACCACCCAAGTTTCTGTCCACCTACTGAGGCAGCTGAAGACCTGACCAAGCTTCAGCTAAGGCACAAAAACAAACCCAGGGGGTTTGATGTCTCCACTCAGCTCTGCAGAGGGGAGGTGACAGCAATCCATTGAGAAGCCAAGCTACTCAGAGCCCTCAACAAAGCCAGCTCGTTCAGCCTTGCATCAGCACTGCAGTTAAACACCAGGATTCAGCTCCCCTTCTGACAGGCTTGGGGGTGTTCAGGGCCATGGAGTGAGTCACAAAGAGCTGTTTGAAAGCTCCAAGACCACCCCTTCTCCATTGAAGTTATTAATGGTGCCTTCTCAGTGTGAATTAAAGGGAATATTCTTCCCTTGCCAACGATACCAACCCTCAAAATATTATGATTAATTTGCAGTGCACTGAACATCACTAATTTGGGGAGGCTACTGAGGTAGGAAAAATGAGAATCATAGAAGCATTAAGTTTGGAAAGAACCTTCAAGCTCAGCGACTGTTTACTAAGTATTATCATGCCCACTAAACCATGTCCTGAAGTGCCACAGCTAGATGTTTTCTGACCACCTCCAGGGATGGGGACTCCACCCCCTCCCTGGGCAGCCTGTGCCAAGGCCTCACCACTCAGGAGAGAAATTGCTCCTGCTATCCAACCTAACCCTCCCCTGGAGCAACTTAAACCCATTTCATCTCTTCCTATCAATAGTGACATGGCAAAAGAGACCAATTCACACCACACTACAAGATCCTGATGCACTGGGACCTTCCAAACTCCAGGGAAAACAGCTCCTACCCCAGTAAGGAGGTTACAAGACGTGGTTAGTCAGTGAAACAAGACAACACAACAGGTGGATGACAAAGAGAACCGTAGAAAGAAGTCACCCATGAAATCACCTCTCTCAAGCCTGTCATTAAACATAGAAGAAGAAGAACCCTTTTCCAAATACAATATCCACACACAGTCTCATTCAAATCCATCAAATTCCTAATTAGGATTCAGAATAAGCTAATTTACATCTCATTATCCCCAGACAAAGGGGTAGGCGTGTGCACGGGCGTCGGAAGGCAAGGACTCCTTGAGGAGAGCGTTGCCCAAACTAACCTGCCCCAACTTGTAAGAAGGTTTTTTCCAGGGCACAACCACGGGCCAGTTTGCTGGGTGTAGCACAACTGGGGAGCAGGAGTCAGAGGTTGGAGAGGTGGCCTTGGGGATCACCTGGGTATGGCTCCAATCTGGGGGTTCTTTGCAGTCCCCGTTTCCCTTTGTGCCCCGGGAGCATCTCGTGCCAGAAACCCCAACGAGGGAGGGAAGGGCCTGGGGAATAAAGCTGATGAGGAACCATGGGAGGAGCTGGGAGTGGTCAGTGTGAGGAAGAGGAGGCTGAGGGGAGCCCTCATCACTCTCTACAGCACCTGACAGGACAGTGTGGAGAGGCTGGTGCTGGGCTCTGCTCACAGGCAGTGATGGAACCAGAGGGAATGGATTCAGCTGCTCCAGGGCAGGGGCAGACTGGGCAGGAGGGAAAAAAATTGTCACTGAAAGAGCAGCCAGAGGCTGGCACAGGCTGCCCAGGGAGGGGGTTGAGTCCCCAGCCCTGGGGGTGTTTCAGGGTGGTTTGGATGTGGTCTGAGGGACATGGTTTAGGGGTGAACTGTGTAGAGTTAATGGTTTGACTGGATGATCCCAAGGGGTTTTTCCAACCTGGCTGATTCTGTGATGAGCAAAGGTGCTGGGGAGCAGCAGCCAGGGAGGGCATCTCCCTGAGCAGCTCTGCTCCTTTTCCAAGCAGTCAGGAGCCAGCAAGAGAAGGATCAACAGTACCCCAGAGCCAAATTCCTGCAGGACACCCTGCTCTTCTCAGGGATGTCCAATGACAGGACAAGGAGCAGCTGGAATACAGGAGGTTCCATGGAAAAATAAGGAGAAACCTTTTTGTGGTGAGGGTGGCAGAGCCTGGCCCAGGCTGCCCAGAGAGGCTGTGGAGTCTCCTGCTCTGGAGACTTTCCAGACCCCCCTGGCTCTGTTGCTGTGGGGGCTGCCCTGGGTGCCCCTGGACTCCATCATTCCCTGATTCTGTGATCCAGCTTTCCAGAACCACATAAATCAGCTGGGTGGAAAATTCAGTCAGCTCTATTGTACTGAAGGAAGCAGTTTAATGTATGTGTTGAGTGATATCACTGCAGATAAACTATCCTCTTTATGATTTTTTTGCCTGGGGGAAAAATAAAAGCCACTAGAGAGGAAATTCTCACAAAGTGGCCACCACTGATATTAGCAAACTGTGACATCAGCTCATCATTTTGCTTTAATAAAGCAAGATGCACTTATGGAGCTACTATAAATATTACAGATAAATGTAAGTTGTGACAGTTACTCATGTTTCTGTATTTAGAGCTCACAGCTAAACTGAGCTTCTTTCTCATCAGCTGACTCTCACCCATGGCTCTGCCCCAGTGGGTTTTCTTCACTGAAAATGTGCAAATGCCATTAGTTCTGGGCTGGCCAACTCAAAACTAACTTGGGGTGCTATTTGTTGCCAGCTGCACCCTCTCAAAATCTGAATTCCAATCAGAACACTTGTTTACCAGGTTAGTACCAGGAACCTGTGTGGCCCAAGCTACAGGATAACTCACAATACCAACTAGATTCACAAGAAATAAACGATAAAATAGTATTTCATGGTCAAAGAGCATCTTTGACTACCCAGTTTTATTCATTATGGTGTTGCAAGCACCCTTTCTGTCCATGTTCAAACAGCTCTTTTATGCTGGACATTTGTTGTCCTCCACTCCCATTTTGCTCCTTCTTCATTTTTTTTTTTCCAGCTCATAAACAATTTGGAAATAGCCTGTTGTTAACAAGCAAGACTAAGCTAATACACATGTATAAGAACATAAACCCAGCTCCACTGTGTCAGGAACCAATATCCAACCAGCTCACTCTCCTAACTCAGAACTAGTAGCAGATGTTTTGGGGAAAGGCTGCAGAAGAGAAAGTATTTTTAGTGTGAATCTCCACATGGTATTTCTTCCCAGCTTCCAGCACCACATTAAATATTTATCTGACTGATGTGATATTCCATCTTTCCCTCTTCCAGATCTCCCAGTGCTGGGGTATCAAAAGGACCTTCTAATAAAACCTCCAGGCAGTTGTGAATTGGCCCATCTGCTGTAATTCACAGCACCAAATCCTGTGGTTTTCAGCCCATTTTCTTTGATCCAGAGCAATCTGATTAAGAGCCTGGATTAGTGATCAGAAAACACTGGGAATACTGTAGAAAAAGATCCTCTGGGCACAGTCACAGCTCCTGGATTTTTTCTGCCTGCAAACCTCCCAGTTATCACTGCACCTCTCACAACATCAGCCCAGGGCCCAGGAGGTGAAATCCTTGGTGGATTTTAGAGCCAGAGTTTTGTGTTTATGTCTCAGAGGGCTAAAGTTTAGCCTGGGGAGATAAGGCTGCTCTCATTCAAGGCAATAATGTCAATTTCATTGAAGAAAACAAATACTAACAATAAACAACAACCAAAGGAAATACTAACAATAAAGAGCAGCCAGCAAGAAAAAAAATCAAGAAAAACACAAAGAAAAAACAAAGAAAAATCAAGAAAAAAACAAAGAAAGAAAAAACATCAAGAAAAAAGAAAGACAAAAATAAAGAAAAAACAAAGGATGAAAAAACACATCAAGAAAAAAAACCCAAGAAAGAAAAAAAACAAGAAAAACCCATCAAGAAAAAAATGATGAGGGTTGTGGCTTTGCAGAGATGTTCTGGGAAAAAAAAAAAGAAAAAAAAGCCATAATTAAACAAAATAAATGCTCTTAATTTAGCACAGAGAGAAGTCCACACTGACCAGAGGGCTGGGAGGGAGAATATGAAGGCTGTGAAGAGGAACTGTTGTTTCATTTCTAGTGTCTTCCAGAGAACATCATTTTAGATATTATTTCCATAAATAAAAATTAATATCTCAAATATATGAAACTTGTGTTACTTGCATCAAAACTAAGAACCTGAATATTGACTATACACTCCACAGGCTGCTAAATCAATTGGGCAGACCTCCTAACTCCCCCAGTGGGAAAGAAAAACCACTATTCCACAGGGCAGTAAAAGCATCACCAGTGAACACAACCTGGAACAAAAGTCTTGATTGATTTAGCTCAGTGCAGAGAGGATTGCAGCCAGCTGAGAGCACAGCAACACGAGTGTAGAGCTGGACAACTCCACCAGAGCTGACAGATTGCTTAGTTTTCCTTAGGTAATAACTTAGTGGTTAATGATTGTTGGGTTTGTTTGGGGTTTTTTTTTCCCCCATTATAAAGCTGCAGTACAAAGATTTAATCTCACAGCCCCTACAAGATGAGCAGCCCTTTGGTAAGAGCCACACTTGAAAAAACTTGCATTATTCTGGGTTAATTCTGGGCACTATTCTTCTTCCATGCCCACTTTCTGCAGCTGCCTGACTCTGCCTTCAGTCCTGAATTCATTTCATTCAGAGTGTCTAAATTTCCTTCCCTAATATCTTTTTTTTTTTGCAATGTTTGATCACTGAGTCATTTCTACAGTGTCTTGGGACAGCCCCTTGTAAAACTCTCCTTCCCAGCCTCCCAGTAAGGAATGTGTTTTGTATTTCCTAATTATTTGTGATTAATCTGCTCGAAAATTCCCCAAAGACACTAAGATATGCTATTAGAAATAATTAGACATACAGCTCCTGTGCACTGCTTGAGGTTTGCCAACCCTCAACTTACTTCACCAACACTTGCAGCTTAGGATGAAAGTGCTGCATTAAGGAGGTAGGACTGGTCAAAATCATAATAATCTGCTCCCAGGACATCAAAACAATCAAAAATACAATAAGCATAAATTTCCTTTGTTAGATCTTGTATGTTTGGTTTTTTTTCTGCCTGTGTAACCTCACATTTTTGCAGTGAGCTGCCAGGCTCCCAGGATACACACACTCAGACTTGCACTGAAGGACAAGATCTTCAAATGCTACAGTTCACAAAAAGAGTCTGAGTGTGTCCAGAGAGCACATTTGCTTGAAATAAAATAAAATTCCAGTAGTTCTGCTGCTGCAAAATCACTCCCATGCTTGGCCTTCACTGCCAAGAACTTGTGTTTCCTACCAAGGCATCACTCCTGTTGGAAAACACCAACTGGAGGTCACAGGATCATTAAGGTTGGAAATGACCTTCAAGATCAAGTCCAACTGTCCACTAAACATTATCCTGAGCACTAAACCATGCCCTGAAGTGCCACATCTAGATGGCTTTTGAGCACTTCCAGGGATGGGGATTCCACCCCTCCCTGTGCCAAGGCCTCACCACTCTCTCAGGAAAGAAATTGTTCCTGATACCCAATCTAACCCTCCCCTGGAGCAACTTAAACCCATTTCTTCTCATCCCATCACCAGTTACCTGGGAGAAGAGCCCAGCACCCATGGTGACCAGTTCCAGAAACCAGTTCCAGGTGACTCCAGCTACACTAAGTGTCCCAGTCAGGTTGTACCCTGAGATAGGGATCTCAGGATGAAGACATCTCTGAAATCCATGGCTGAAGGGAGGGTGGAGGGAGCTGTGCTGATCAGTGCTGCTGATAAACCAGCTCCAGAGCAGCATGACATGTAGGAATGCTCAGCCCTCATCCCTGGACATCCCAGCACAGCCCTTTTTTTATTAATCCTGCACTATTAAGTCCAAATCAACATGCAAAACTTATAGCAACTTGAGAGGGAGGCAGTTTCCTCTGGGTGTGGGTGGACACACGTGTTTTCCTGCAGGAAGCACTGCAGACACCTATGGATTCCACAGAGCAAATCTCCTGCATGAAACTTGCTTTTCACTGCCACTCCCTCCCCAGGAAATGTTACAGGGACCTGGGCAAGCACCAGCTGCTCCCTGCAGCACTGTTGCAACAGACTCTCCAGTGGGGGATGAGCAGCAGTGCATTCCAGAGACAGACCCCACAGAAGGACACTGGAGAACACACCAGCAGCAGGGAAGGTTCTTGCAAGGCTTTGCCAGCCCCAGATCCACTGCTGCTGTGACAAGACCTCCCCCAGAGGTTAAAAAGCCAACCAAGCCAAAAAACCCCACCAAAAACCCAGCCCAGAAGGTTTAAATGCCACGCAGATGTGAGATGCTAAAACCCCTGCCAATATTTTCTCCAGACCCTTCCCCAGCTTTGTTGCCCTTCTCTGGACTCTCTCCAGCACCAAAATGTCTTTTTAATCCTGTGGTGCCCAGAGCTGCACTCAGTGCTCCAGCTGTGGCCTCACCAGTGCCCAGCACAGGGGCACCATCCCTGCCCTGCTCCTGCTGGCCACACCAGTCCTGATCCAGGCCACGATGCCCTTGGCCTTCTTGGCCACACTGCTGGCTCATGGCAGGTAGGACAGGTCAGCCAGGGCAGGGTGGGAATTTCTACTGGAGGGCTGACTGCAGACAAGGTCAGAGCTCTGTCAGAGCATTTTAGAAAGAAAAAAAAACAAAAGTGTGTCTTCAAAAGTGAGAAAACCACGAAGGCAGAAGAGGCAGCAGAGAGGTAGAGTTGGTGAGAGCTGGGGATGACATAAAGCTCAAGGGAGGATGAAGGAATTAGGCAGAGCTCCCCCCATTAGCCACAAGGTCTTAGAACCACTCCAACAGCTCTCCTTTCTGCCATGAACAAAGCTTTTTTTCCTTCTAATCCTTCAGGCTCCTGGGAGAGATGTGGTGACAGCTGCTCATGCTATGACGTGGGGTCAGAAGAATTTTAAACATGACTTTACCCCTGGAAAAAGCCTCCATTCTTGAAGTAGCTTTCCTTTCTGGCCACCTTCAGTGCTTGGTTGCTGCAGAGTTTACACAGCTGTGGAGGTCTCCATTTGAGACATTTTTAGATGGCTCCTGGCTCCAAGGGGGTGGAACTGGAGGAAGCAATGGGTTTTGAAGAAAATTAATTGTGATAAAGTTTGGTTTTTACTTTTAGTGTGTTCTTACACTGGTACTTTGGATTATCTCAGAAGGTGATAGGCATGTTACCTTCCTGTCAGAGCATGAGAAGTGTCAAGAAATAATTAGGTTCATTCTCTAGCATCACATACAAGAGAATTCCAGCTAACAAGACATGTCTTTTGTCTCGTGTTGCCTCAAAGTGGCAGCTGCATGGAAAAAAATTACATCCTGCTAGGGAAGAAAGTCACCCTGGACAAATCTTGCTCCAGAAGTCAAACTCAGAGTTTTCAAGCAAAGCCTCAGTCCTTCAGCCTTCCCAAAGGCAGAAGCAGGGCACTGAATGCTGTCAGATTTTGCCAGAATCAGAAATGCAGTAACTACCAGTCTGCCACTGGAAAGGTCTGCATGAAATGTTCTGAACTCCTCACCCATCAGCATCTACATGAGAAGTCCTGGCAGGCTCTATGTGGGTGAAACCTTCCAACCACTGTGCACCAGACTGAACTCCCAAGGATAATAAAGAACTAGGCACAGTTGTCATTTAACACTGCACAACAATCATTCCCCCTCACATCTCAGTCCCAAGCCTCAGGGAAGATTTACTAAACAGAGAGGTTTAAATATAAATATGACACCATTAATAATAAATAGTACAGAATAAATAGAGACCTTGGGTTTTATGCTCATCCCAGTTCTCTCAACATCTCCTCTCCTGCTGATTTCTCCCTGATTTGTCTCAATCTGCCACCCCTGCTGCTACTGAAAGCAAGTTGGTAGCACCACTGCTCCCACAGATGGGCTAATTAATTGACATCATTACAGATTAATTTTCTTTTGTTTGGTTGCTTCCAATTCACCTACAGAGCTTCCCATGTTTCACAGGACAGCCCCATTCTGAGGGAACAGTTCAAGGATGGGCTGAAGACTGGAAGGGTGGAACAGCCCCAGCTCCATTTGGCTGCTGGGACAACAGCATCAGCAGCCTGGGAGTGATGGTTTCCAGTGATACCTGCACCAGCCTTGCTGAAATGTTTGCATGCTGGAAAGCCTGACTATGTTTCACATCAGTTGGTCTAACACCACATGATACCTGCCCTTGCAAACCTTCCTGCTTTTACAAGCTTAACTAGCAGAGCTGCAACACAATTACAGGCACCAGAAAATAAATACCAAGCTCCATCAGGGGAAGGTGGAGTGCTCATTTTCAAACCCTCTGTGGTCATCTTCAAGTTTCCTGACAACCACCAATGCTCTGAGCTGTGATACACTGAAAAAAATGTATTTTATATAAGACAGAATGGAAAAAGGCATTGGTTGAGAGTTTCTGTGACACCCACCATCTCCCTTGAACTGGAAAGCTAAAGATTGTCTCCAGAGCTCTGCCAGCAAAGACCACGTTGTGAGCAGGGTGACAGCTGGAATTCCTGCAGCACTTCTGTTTTGAGAACCTGTCTGGAGGGATCTCCTCTGCTGCCTGGTTAGACACAAACCCCAAGAAAATGCAAATTAATGTTTCAGGAAGGCAGAACAGCAAAACCCACCCTCTCTGGATGATTTTCTGCTTCCAAACACTGAAGACAGGTGTTATTTTGACTTGCTTCACTTACTTTTGCTGTTACATTTCTGTTGGGATCATCAGGCAAAGTTCCTACTGTGTCATGGGCCCTACGAATACAGGCAGCACCAAGTTGAGTCTGTAAGATAAAGGGGATTTGAGGGGAGTGACTGGGTATTTAAACCAAATTAACATGACTGTCTTTTCCATAAAAACCATAAACAGTACATTGTTTCATTTGTCCTATATTATTACAGAATCAGAGAACATTAGGAGTTGGAAGGCACCTCTGGAGACCATCAAGTCCAACCCCCCTGCCAGAGCAGGATAAAACCAGAGCAGATCACTCAGGAATGGATCCAGACAGGGCTTGGAAGCCTCCAGAGCAGCAGACTCCACAACCTCTCTGTGGAGTCTGTATGGAAACAAAGATAGATATTTTGGGGAGAGGGTTCTCAGGGATGAGCTGGGGGAGGGATCTTTGCATACAGAAGCCAATATGAAGCACATGTTTTGCAGGTATGTGTGGATATATACACACACACACATCTCTGTAGCTGAATTTAAAAGAAGGCATGTGGGTGGGAAATGAAAGGAGCACTGGTAAAGTGGAGGTTACAGGTTAAGACAGGAGAAGATGAAAGAGAGGAGCAGAACTCTGAGGGGTATTCTAGGGGAGGACAGAAAGCTTGGTGTGCTGGAATGAGGCAAAAACATCAGGAAGGACCATGCCCAAAGTGACAGGGGACAGGCTGGAGGAGCCCTGCACTGTAAGTCAAGAGGCTTCAAGGTGAAGTTCAGTGGCAGTGTTGTTGCTGGTCTTATAACTACTGCTGAAAATATTCATCCAGTTTCCCCCATTTCTATTCCTTCTTGCTACTTCTTGCTTTGCAGTGGCTCTGGTGCTTGTTGGGTATTCTGGTGGTGGAGTCCAACTCAGAAAAAGGCAGAAAACTGATCACTGAACTGTTCAGGTTGGAAAAGACTTCACCTAGAAGGGAGGAGGGTTACAGGAATCAAGACAGGATGCTCTCATAAGGGTTTTGGTAGTTGGGGCACAAAAAAGAGGAAGAAAATTGTAAATATGCATGCAGTTAATTAACAGATGCTTGGGGTACACCTTCAAGGACAGAAAACTTAAAGATCCCCTCCTGGCCTTTAGGCCCCTTCACAAAGATGATGGCAGTGATCCCAACAGCAGCAGCTCAGTTTTGACTCAGATTTCAGTAGCAGCAAGAGATAAAGGAGCCAGAGGGAGAACTTGTGGTAATTGATGAAAAGATTATTAGAACAAGCCCTGATTAGCACAAGGAAGAGAGGATGATCAAGAGGCAGTCAGGAACTGGTCCTTCTGACTGTTTTCACACTGACTGTAACCTCAGCACCTCAGCTGCAAACCAGGACTGGGTCATGAAACCACAATGGACAAGATTCCAACAGCACGTCCATAGGCTGCAAGATAAAAACACAGCTGTGAGTCTTTTGTTTTTGAGAGATCAACCTTGTACATATGGACTGGAGGGACTCCTCCATCTGCAGATAATCTGCAGCAAAGGAGGTGTGCACCTGAATATTTGTTTACTACTTATCCTGAAACCTAAAACCACTCCATCAAAATTCTGACCTGTTGCACAGCTGATCACTCAGAGCAGGTTGGGAAGAACCTGAAGCTCAGAAACCAGCCACAACCTGCATTTTGGCTGGTGCTGCCACATAACACTAAGTGTGAAATACTGCATGACCCTTGGATTTACACAGAAGCCACCAGCTTTGGGCTGCAGCCTGTGCCCTGCAGCAGCCCAGGTCCCAAAACCAACAGTTTCCCTTAAGCTCTACCCTCCATACAGCAACTGGTGCACCACAGCTTGGTTGCCCACGTGTATAGGGCAGTGCAGTTGAAAAGAATTAATCTGGAGACAATATCATACAAGTTATGGGAAAAGAAATGAGCTGGCTGACAACTGCATTTACCTCAGAACTCACCAGAAATCTTGCAATTGGAATTTTTCAATATTTTCAGGGTATCAAGACCATCAGGTCAGTTTACCTGCCAGCTCCAGGGGCTCTGCTGGAGCCCCAGATCAGCTCACACAGCAGGGGTGGGTGAATTCTGGCACCCTCTGCTTTCCATTCTCAGTTGGCATAAACCAATTTCACAAACTCCTCAGGCTTCCCAGCCATGCAGAAGCAAAAATGACACAAGCAGAGGGAATTGAAATGCTAAGTATTTGTGAGTAATCACTGAGCCTGCACTCCCTGCCTGCAGACAGGTTTGATGGTTTTTCTATCTCAGAGAGGTCTGATTTCCCACGAGGGTTGCCCTGCTGCACCTTATCTGCCACAGCTTTTTCCTTGTCTGTTGACTGCAGTGCTTTCAGGGCTTGGCTCTGCGTTGGTTTGTTTTTCAAACACAGGGAACATCTTGGTTTGCCTTTGTAAAAGAGAAAACAAGCTGTAGTCAGAATCAGACAAGGCTCACCACCTTTCTCCAAGGCTGAAATAGCAGACTCTGCTAAGGCAGATTGTCTCTGAGGAGCCAAGGCCAGGTGCTGCCTGCTGCCAGGCTTGTGCTGCTGAGGAAGGTGTGCTGTGAGCTGGAGAGCAGGGTGCACTTCAGGGAGAAACACATTTGATTGCAAGATATGGATCAGAAGAGCCCAATATCCCTGGAGCAGATGGCATCACTGCAGCCTAAAGAAACACCTGATATCTCAGGGATAATCCTACTAAGATGTTAGGGTTTGGAAGGGTTGGATTTGTTTATTATTATTATTTGGACCGAGCTTGAACTTCAGCCTGTTGGGCTGTGTGACAAGGGGAGAAAATAAGTAGTAGGGGGGTGGTGAGGAGGAATTAAAGTGAGGAACAAATTCTCTCTGGGCAGCCTGTTCCTTCCCTCTCCCAGGGAAGGAGTTCCTCCTCCCACGTTGAGTGGACTGAGCAATGTCCCTGGGAAAGGAGGAGCTCAGCAGGGCACAATCAGCTCTCACCAACTCATGGCATCTAGTAAATCTTGAAGTATCAAAGTCCTGCTCCTCCCCAGTACCTCAAAGAGGGGGAGAGAGTCTGAAGTGGGATCTGTGGTCTAGGTGGCATCTACAACAGATCTCACCCATTCAAAAATCAGGGAAGCTATGGAGATGAATGGAAACTTTCTAGCATATGGATTCAAACTGCTGCTGAAGGAGCACTTTAGAAAAAAAGTGGAATAAATCTCCAGAGGCCACTTCCAACCCCCACCATTCTCTGATTCTATGAAATTACCTTTGAAATCATAACAAGTAGATGTTGGGATTGGCTTTCTGTGGTTGGTTTATTTCATGTTTGGATTGTACTTGCTCTGCCTAAGCATTTCTACAGCTCCCCTTGCTGCTAGAAGCAACACATTACCATCACACTCACACTAAAGAGGCATTTCACTCCCCGAAAGCTTCACAAAGCCCTCAGCACACACATGCCCGTGGGAGATATGGTGCCTTTTTCAAATGCCCAGCCAATCTTTGCTCTAGAAAAGTGCCAGAGCAAAGGCAAATGCAGCTGTGCCATCACAAAATGCAGGCAAACACAGGTAGAGCTGAGACTGGACCAGCACGTGGTGGTCTTGGCACAGGATTCCTGCTGCACCTCATGCTTTTTGACTCACTAGGTGCTCAGTGCCTGGTCCCAAGCTTCACAGTTCACAGCTGCAACATTTCAGCTGGGGCTAAATGTTTATGAACATTTAACTACAGTATTTTCTTCTCCATAACTCCTAATTAATCAGGTACCTGTATCCCATTTCATGGTGAGTATGTGAAGGCCAAAACTCCTGAGAACAAGCCCATTTTTAGATCCCCAGCTGAAGATCCTGAGCACCTGACACATCAGTGGATTTTGCACTTGGTGGAGCCTTTGCACATCCAATATACCCATCCCAGTGACCACAGAGCTTTCTGGGACCACCAGCATCTCTGGAACATGGGGTCAAATCCAGCCATTCAGCAAGTCTGGGGTTGAGACAGTTGAGACAGGATTGTACAGCTGCAGTTGCACAATGACAATTACACAACCTATTCAGAAATATTAAAGCCAGATCTTCCAACTCAGCTCTTCCCATTGCAAAAAAAAAGAGAGATTAACCACACTGATTTGGTAGATTCCTCCTTCCAGCCAGGCAATGTGTTGTAGCTGAGCTACCAGCAGGCCTGTTGGGCACCAGGTTTGCTCTCACCTGTCTCACAGTCACCCAGGTTGACATAAAAAGGAGGGAGACACTGAATTCCATCCTTTGGAGATGGAGAAAAGAAGTGCCTTTAGATAACTTTCCTAATTGGATGCTCTACCCACAGAAGATTTGCACCAGCCCCTGTATCTAGAGCTGCTGATCATAAAAGCAAAGAACCTAGGAGGCCAAGCTGAAGGAGTCAGAGTTGTTCAGGATGGGGAAGGCTCCAGGCAGCCTCCCAGTACCTGCAGATGGCCTGCAAGGAAGCTGGAGAGGGTTTGCTCACAAGGGCTTGTAGTGACAGGACAAGGGGCAATGGTTTTAGATTTAAACTGGACATTAGGAAGAAGTTGTTTCCCAGCAGAGGGGTGGGCACTGGCACAGGGTGCCCAGGGAGGTGGTGGAGACCCCATCCCTGGAGACATCCCAGGTGGGCTTGAGGAGGCTCTGAGCACCCTGCTCTAGCTGAGATGCCCCTGCTCTCAGCAGGGGTTGGGCTGGATGAGCTCTGGAGCTCCCTTCCAACTTGAGGCATTCTGTGATTCTAGAACCTTAGTTACTAAGTTGTTGAGCTGTCTGCACTTCTTCCTGATTAATGGTCTCTCATATCACCAGAGGGTTAAAAAAACCCAACCCCAAACCCTCAGAAAAATGGAGGGACATTAAATAGACAATCACAAGTATTTCTCTATTGTCTCAAAGTGACAAGCAAAAATACTTCTTGAATTTATTACACCCATTGTCAGTCTTTGCCTTGCATTGTTTGTGCCATTAACTCAAGGCCTGATGAGCCTGTGCACTCTTGGAGTTGCTGCTCCTCAGCTTCTAGGACAAGCTCATCATGATTAAAGACCAAAAGTCATCTGAGATAATTTAGAAAGCACCAGAAACAGCTCTTTGTAGCATGTTCTGGAAAGCAGGATGAAAGTCTGACCTCAGCCAGTTCAATTGACTTTTGCATCTTCTGAAGTACAAAAACAGATCTCCCAGAAGTGCTCTGGCATGAATGAAGGGTTTTGGTTTGTTTTGTTGGGTTGTTTTTTCATGAGTTTTGTTCCCCTGAGATGAATATCTGCTTTTAAAAATAAATATGAGTCAAGCCAACAAAACAAATCACTATTCTAACATGACAGGAAAAGAAAACACTGTTCTGCTCTGAGGAACATGCAAGGTTGATCCAAAAAAAATTGCTGCCAACTTCAGGAAGATGAAATATTTTTTTCTGAAGGTGAAAAAACACTCACAAGCAGTTGGAAAAGTCAGCACTGAGGTGCATCTTGTCTGCTTCAGAGGCAGCAGGGATGGTGTGGAGCAACAGGGCAAGAAATGCTGCACTTGTGCCAATATTCTCCCAGTCTCCAGCTATTCTGAGTGACTCCTTGGGCTGGATGTGGCCCCTTTGGTATTAGAACCATTCCAGCTTGCCATGGATTTGTCCCATCTCCTCCTGAGCCCTGGGAGCTTTCAGCAGTCACAGCACCCTTTAGGCAAAGAGTCTAAGCCTTCAATTACCCACTCCATGGAAATCCACTGCATTTTGTTATTATTTCTTGGGTTTAGCCTGGCTCCTGCAGCTTCATTTGATGTCCTGCAGGTTTCTTTTATGAGGAGACAGCAAATACAACCCTGCTCATCATTTCCATACCACTCCCAGCTCTGACCTTCATCCTGCTCTCCTCTGCTCCCATCCCTCTGGTTTTTTGTCTGCAAAACTCTCCTTCCCTGGGCAGGGACAAGCTGGTGGCTTCACCCCAGCACAGCTTGGTCAGGGGGGTTCTCCAGGGGTTGCTACACCATGGCTGGCATGGCAGGTGTCACTTCTTCCTCCACAACTGGCCCTTTAAAGGAGCAGAGTTTATCAGGACTGCCTCCTCCTAATTCCATTAGCTCCAACAACTCAGCTTTAGCCTGAGCTCCATGAAGGATTAGTGGGCTTGAGTCCTGTGAGGAACAGGTTGTCTCTCAGCCTGACATCCTCTCCCTTCATGAGCAAAGCCAATCAGAATAAACCCTCTCTTCTTCCAACACCCCAAGTAATTGATTTCCCACAGCTGCTTCTGGGGTTTCTTCAAACCCTAAACAGTCCCAGATTCAGGACAGGGAAATTGCAAGGCCTTCTGAGATGTTTTGGAGCCAGACTTTTTTCCCCCTGGAGCATTCCTCATGGGTAGGAATCCATCTGCATAAATGGAGATACCTCCACCTACCCCATCCTTCACAATTCCTCTCCCTGTTGGGTCCACAGAGGTCCTCACAACACTCACTGGTGTCTCTGGAGCATTTGTTGTCTGAAAAGAGCCAGAGGAAACTGGAGTACTCTCTCTTGGCTCCTGACTACACAAGAGCAGGAGGAGGGTGGCCTGGGTGTGCACATTTACACTGCAGACTTCTAAAGCCACCCATCTTGTAACATCACCAAGGGATTAAATGTGCTGTTCAAATAATGGAAATTTTATCCAGATAAAAGGCTGTATTAATTCAAACACACACAAGTTTTGACAATTCCTACAGACTAAATCTCTTAAGTTTGTTATTAAATGCAAACCTGCTCATGATTATAAACTGCCTGCTCAGTGAAACAAAACCTAAACCATTAAAGCAGAAAGCCTCTGCTTTCAGTAGAGGCTTAGAAAATAATTGAGTGCTCTAAAACAACTGCAGCTCTTCTGCAGCTCATTTGGGAGGACACAAACAAGTGTAATTTTATTTAAGACAATCTAATTTCTTTTTGATCTTGTGTTTCATATCTGTAAAGGACAAAGAACAAAGCTCCTTGGAGCTCTGGGGATGTTCTCACCCAGCAGCTCAAGCAAAAGAGATAAGAAATGGTAGAGGTCTGTTGGTTCACTCAGCTCTGCCCTTGCCAAATGCTTCTCTGAGTTGTATTGTTCATTAAATCTAGCCTTGAGGATCCCAAAATGTTGGGATGCTGTTGTGCAGCTTGTTAGAAATCACAGGGAGGAAGGTTTTCCTCAAATCACCACAGCAGAGCCATGCTGGGCACTGGGGGAGGAGCCCCTCCCAGGCAAAGCTGCACCCCAGGGACAAAAATCCTCCCAGCCTAAGCCAGGGAGAGCCTCCAGCCCAGGGTCATTCATGCTGCAGCATCTGGTAATTTTTCTTACAGAATCTGTGATTTTTCTAGTAAGTTTTCAGGTTCAAGCCTGGAGGAGAAATCCTCTCATCTACTTACACATTTCCTTTTGGGAAAGGGAGTGAAGTAGACCTGGCAAACCTAATGGCATTTGTTCTGCCATCCAGCTCCATTCCTTTTTCCCTTCAGCTCCTCTCACATAGATTTATTTTCTCATGCAATGTTATGCATGTTTATTATCCCTTCTGAGTATAATCACTGGCCTCAGCCTGATGAACCAGAGGCAATTACCCATAATTAAAGTCATTCCTCACCTCTAAGGTTCCATAGGTGGCAGTGGAAAGGAAATCAGCATTAATTGGGACAGCCTGCAGTGTAAACTCTGCTGTCCCATCACATGTTCTCAGAGAGCCTGAGACAACTTCAGCAACCCAGGCAGTGTGGCCAGCACATTGGCAGCCAGCTCAGCACCCAGAGACCTCCAAGGAGCCCTGAAATAGCTGCTTTGGTACAGCTCCCAGCTAATATCAAACTAAGCATCCACCTAGAACAGGCTGTTCTCTTCCCAGTTCCTTCAGACTTTGCTGCTTTCACATGCATGTGTGTGTGTTTTTGTTTTAATAATCATATAAGAGGATTTCGGATTTTTTTTTCTCCCCCCTCCTGGTGTTTTCACTCTATTTAGCATCATGAAAATCTCCTCTGCTTTGTAGTTTAACTCTGCCCAAGGTTTGTATTTTGCACACTCCAACTGCACGAGGGCACTAATCCAACACTGGGGTTGCCCATGAAAATTTATTCAAGAACTAGGATAAAAAAACCTGAAGTAAAACTCTGCTTCTCACAGAGATGAGGGATTGACTTAGTTAGGTCAAGGTTTATTCACAATTTAAATATCATGCTGTATTATCAAGATAAATCAGTATCAAAGCCTAAAGTTCATACTCAGAAGCACCTTAATTCTTGATTTTCCATGTTCCAGACCAGTGGGTGTCTCATCTCCACGTGTGCCCAGAAGAGCCTCAGCAGGGCTGAGCAGCTCAGCACTGCAGCCCACACAGGCTCCTCCATCTCCTCAGGGGCTTGGTCTGGAGGGTGTTTTCAGAGCACACAAGCAATTAGGCACCCTACAAAGTGCACTGAGGGCAGATGCTTCCTTTTCAAAGGGAGCCAAGGGAAACCAGCAACCTCCTCACCTATCCCTTTTACTTAATAGCCTGGTGGTTTGAACAAACTCCCAGGAAGGAGAAAATCCAGGCTCAGCTCTCTACACTGAGCCTGAGGTAAATCAAAACAGCCTCTTTGGGACACTCTGCTACAGGTTATTTTGGGAGCAAATCCTCTCCACTCCTGCTACTGAAACCACACAGCAGAGCACCAAGGAGTTCAGGACCCCCCCAGAAAGCACAGTCCCATTTCTTGGCTAAGAACATCAAAACAAGAAGGGGGCATTAAGCAGGGCAGCACTAACCTCCTAGGGACAAGATTTATTCCATCTGTTCCCTGCTGTCACATCTTCCTCCCCACACAATTCACTGTTGTCTGTTTCTAATGGCAAGACTGGTGCAGATTTCCTGGTCCATTGCTAGTCTGTTCCTCTGCTCTGGAGCTTCTCCCATCCTCTCCTGCCTGCTGCTGACTCCCACACAGCACTGCTAACCCATTTCAAGAAGTGTGGCAAGAAAGGTTGGTATCTGCACTTAAAACTCCTATGAAGCATCCTCAGCTGAGTAGCCCTTGATTTTTAACAAGGCTTTAAAACCTCACACCATCAGATACACCACCCCCCAAAAATAAACCTCAGAAGGAAGAAGGTTTGGGATTGAGGCAACAGCTGACAGGCCCTCCAGGAGAGAAGAGATTAAGAAAGTAGTAAATTATGAGGAATCAAAGTAGAAGTGTCTCATTTGTTACCTTAATCTTACAAACTGTCCAGCTGAAGATCTGCAGTGGAGGGTGAACAGCTTCACATCCTCTTTCTCCATCCTTCTCTCTGCCTCTGTGTCCCAGCAAGATGATGATGGGTACCTTTCAAAAGCTGCAGTGCTCCCCAGGCCTCCACTTCCTGCAAGGATGATATGTCCTCATCCAGAAGGATTCTGGTGGAAAAGCAGAGTATGTCTCAGCAGAAATGCATCCCAGCAGGGGCCTTGAATCTTTAGGGTTGGAAAGGACCTTCAAGATCATCAAGTCCAACCATCTGCTAAATATTCTCACCTGGTCTAGGTGATCCTGCTCTAGCAGGGGGTTGGACTAGATGATGTTTGGAGGTCCCTTCCCAAGCCTAACATTCTGTGATCATCATGACCACTAAACCATGCCCTGAAGTGCCACAGCTAGATGGTTTTTGAACCCCTCCAGGGATGGTGATTCCACCCCCTCCCTGGGAAGCCAAGGTCCCACAGCCCTTCTCAGTAAAAAAAATGTTCCTAATATCCAACCCAAACCTCTCCTGGTGCAACTTCAGCCCATTGCCTCTCCTAGAAGAGATCAGCACCCACTTCTCCACACCTCCCTTCAGGGAGCTGTAAGGTCACCCCTCAGCCCCCTCTTCTGCAGATTAACCAACCTCAACTCCCTCTGCTGCTCCTCATCATTTTCTCCAGACCCTTCACCAGCTTTGTCCTTTCAATCCCACCCCCAAAACCCCAAGAGCATGGCTGTAGCTGGACCCTTTCAGTTTAATTCCATTTCATCACGTCCTGTGCCCTCTGAGCTCTTCTTACTGCATCCCACAATTAGCTCACCTCACTGAGGTGAGACACAGCAGAGAGTATTTCCTTCCCTAAAACGTTAGGAAGAAGAGATGTGGGAAAGGAGCTCTGAGGTCAGCTGAATCCCTCCAGCCAGGAGCAAGGAAGAGAGGAGCTGGTGAGGGCAGGGAGGTGAGAGCCAGTTCTGAGTAAGGTTCCTATGCCCAGTTCAGCTGCCCTAGCTACCTCTGCTGGAAGGATAGGCTGGTGCACCCAAAATACCTTCACACTAAGAAGAAATAAACTAATTTTTTTCATATTGGTCTTCTCAATATTTGATTTTTTTTTTCCAGCACAATATTGTGATTCTGCTCCCTCCACAGTCACCAGAGCTGGAAAGTCTCTAACAGCAGGAAGTCTGATGGGGTTTTTTTAAGGAAAACAGCCACGTTTTCACACAGCCCCAGTTGAACCCAGAGGGCGATGCATGGGTAGCAGGGGGATCACCTTGTAGTCATGGCTCCAGGAAAGGAATTAAACAATCCCCGTGGAGAAGCTCTCCCTTATATGCTGCAGCTTCTCCCTGCAGTGATTTTAGAGTTGTTATTGAACAGAACTACTCCAGAAAATCTCTGAAAGTCTTTGTAGCTTCCAGCACAGGAGGAACACAAAGATATCCTGTCACAGCTGCTCCCTCCATTGCTGCAGATGGTGGCTTGAAAAGCAGTTTGCATTTATGTTGTGTCCAGCAGAAGGGGCCAGGCTCTGCTCAGTTGTGCCTGGGACGGGACAAGAGGTGATGGTCACAGGGTGAAACATGGGAAGTTCCAGCTGAAGATGAGGAGCAACTTGTTCCCTGTGAGGGTGGCAGAGCCTGGCCCAGGCTGCCCAGAGAGGCTGTGGAGTCTCCTGCTCTGGAGACTTTCCAGCCCCCCCTGGATCTGTTGCTGTGGGGGCTGCCCTGGGTGCCCCTGCTCTGCCAGGGGGTTGGACTCAATCTCCAAAAGTCCCTTCCAATCCCTACCCTTCTATTCTATATCTCTCATATTTATACATACAAGTTTATGATCTTTTTTCCCTGAGTTGAGTCCCCAGAGGTCACAGCTCCTCTGTCCCCCCAGAGCCCATCCCCTGGCAGCGCCGCCCCGCGAGCAGGGCCAGGCCTGTCCGGACACGAAGGCCTCACGCTCACAGCAGCTGCACCAGGAAGGGCAGGAGCAGATATTCCAGCTCTGCCTGTCATGTCTGCATTTCAAAGGTTGTGTCTGGGTGTGGGAAAGAAGAAAGAGGGTCTGTCAATCCACATGCAAAACCTCACAGCCTTTTGCCCCAGCTGCAGAGCTCAGGACCTGAACACGTCCTCACTTGCCCCTTCCTTGTATCATCCTCACTCAGTGACATGAGCTCCATTGCTCTTCCATCCTGTCAAACATGTACATGGCTTTTAAAATACACATTATCTATCTATCTATCTATCTATCTATCTATCTATCTATCTATCTATCTATCTATCTATCTCTAGTGCTGTGTAAGAGGCAGGACACCCAAACCAGAAAGGCTACTGCCCCAAGGAGCACCTACTGTGATTTCTTGATGTCAGGTCCTAAGCTATGGGGTCTTCTCAATGGATAGAAGTTTCTTAAACTACAGTCTGCCTTCATACAGATGAAAACCAAAAATGTGGCTACTGTTCTCAGCAGGAATGTTGCACATTTTCCCCAGATCTCCTTCACCAGCTGCAAGGGGCACATCTCTGATTCACAGCCATGACTCAGGTTTTAGGCAAAGCTTTGTGGGTGTACAGCTATGCCCTTCAACCTGTGGCACACACCATCATGTGATACACCATCACCAGTACACCTTAACATGTGGCAGCAGATACTTGGGAAGAGAGAATTTCACCTGGAACCCTTAGGATGAGGCTACAGGTGATTCACTGACTCACTTCCATGCCTTCTGCCAGCAGCCAGGCAAAACAGACTGTGCTAATCCTAAGAGGTAGCTCTGAAAGCCTCATGTCCAAGTCTTTCTGACTCTCAGATGGCCCCTAAACTTCATCATTCACATATTCACTACCAGTAAATAAGTTACCGGTTATCAAGTCACTGGACATCCACAAACCCAGATAGTTTGCATACAGAACTCTGGCCATTGCTGCTTCCCCTCTGCACTTTGAAGCAGGTGGCTTAGTGCCCCAACTCTGCCATACCCACACCCCCAGCTCCCAGCAATACCTTCAGAAATTAGTGACAGATCCTGTGTCCCAGTTATTGCTTTTCAGTCTGTTGTTGTCCTGGTTTGAGTAGGAAGGGCACTGATGGTGTGGTAACATAAAAATACAGCTTCTGTACATGTCAACTTCATCTGCTCCTTCATTTTGCTGATTTATTTTCTTCTATTATTGCTGCAATAGTGAGTTCCACAGAATGGATTCAACGATGCTCACCCAAGCTACACAAGTCCAGTTATTTTTCAGACACACTTGTTCCCCCTCCCTCTCTAAACTGCACACACACATACACTTGTGTTTACCAAAGTCCTGCATCATTTTAGAATTATTATACCCAGTGTTTGGATCTTTCCTTTGCCTGACAATTTGCAGAACCTTGGTTATGCTGCCAGCTGGGAAGTAGAGCACAACTTACTGTAAGCAAGTAAGGAGAACTTCACATTTGTAGTAAGAGAAAATACCCAGTGCAAGAACAGTTGTTTCTGGGGAATATGTTTTCATGGACTGTAATACTTCAGATTAATAGTTCTTACCATATTTGTAAAGAATTGTCTGACTGAACATACTTACCCTAGGGTACAAAGAATTTATTCTGCTCAAGAATCAATACTTTAAGACTTGCTTTTAAAATTGAAGTGTAAGAAATGGGGTTCTAAGCATAGCTGAAAGGTATCAAGTGTATAAAATACATTTCTCCTTTGACCTGTTCCTGTATTCTGCTCCTTGTCTGGAAAAGTGATGTACTCACTGAAAGGTTTCTTCAGAAGTAATGATACTTTCCCCTTTGGAAAGTGGTTCTCATGTGCTGGTGACTAAAGCACCATTCCCCAGCAGCCCTGGATGTATGAACACACTGACATACAGGCACACATTCCTTTGCTAGAATAAACCAATCTAAACAAAAAAACACCTTAGAAATACATTCTCAGGCAGCATAAGGATTATCAATAACACAAAAAACTAGAGGCAAAATGCATTTTGATATTAGAAAAGGAGATGTATGAAATCATGTTTCCCATGCTCAGCTGTATAGCTGCCAGCAGGTCTTATGTGTCAATAGGCTAAAAAAACTCTGGTTTTAGCACCAGTTTCTAGTGAAAAGCTAAAAATGCATGGTATTTTTGGATGCCTTACCTTGTAACATGCCCCTGTTGGAGATCTACAGTGCAGTCTATTTTGACAGGACACTTGCCAGCTGTCCTGGGGTGCCAGCAACTTCAGTGACCTCACCCAGCTGCAGGGGGCTCCATCTCTGCCCTGCTTGTTTTCCCCTCAGGGGGAAGGTGTTGAGTTTGGAAGTCGAATTCCAACTGCTTCCCAGCTCCTCTTCCCAAGAGGCAAAGCAAAGGCCCAGTTGTGGATCATGATGAAAGACAGTCTGGGGGGTGCCAACTGGGCTGAAACAGCTGAATGTTTGTAACTCACCCAACGTGTCTCAACTCAGCAGTGCTTATCTGAAAACCAAAATACTACTTTTGCTGCTTTAGGTATGCAAAAATTCTGAGATAAGGCAATGCTCAAACCTTACACGTTTGGGCTGGAGCTCTCAAGTTTTTGTTTTGGCTCTGAAGTGTTTCTGAAAATAAATTTCTTCAGGTTTTTCCAAACCCAGTCTTACCATTTTGCTACTGCAAGCTCTATTTAAATAAAACTTTTATTAACCCTTTGATGAAGAAACAAGCTTCAAATGTGTTGCACAAGTTACAAGATGAAAACACATTTTGTTTCCAGAAGCTTTGTTGTCAACTCTTAAGTTTGTTTTCTGGAGATAGGATCTGATAATTCAATGTTCTGCAATATTTTTTCTGCTTTTTTTTTTTTCTATTGTAACATAGACTATTTCCTCTATTTGTTTGGATTTTTGTGTATTTTTGTTTGGTTTGGGTTTTGGTTGGTTGTTTTTTTTTGGTTGGTTGGTTTGTCTGTGGTTTGTTTTTTTTCTTAAGTAGTAATTAATTATTTTTTATAAAGCACAGAAATGTTTCACATTGAAATAAATTAAAAATCAGTCCTAATATGTCCTGTTTGCTACACTTTGGGTCACTAGAAGCACCTTTGCTCTCTCCCAACACTCACACCTCTGAACTTCAGATAACAACCAACTGCACCATATGATGATCAGTTAAAAACCCACTTCTTTAACATATAAATCTATTTAAAAAAACCATCTAGATCTTAGTGGAGTGGATAAAATATCATAAATATGGAAGAAATGTTTAGTGCCCCTTCAGTGTTTATTGCCCTACAGCAAAATCCACATGAGGAAAACAAGTTACCACTTCTTGCTGCATTTCCCAGTTATCTATAGAAAGCTTATCCTCCAGATAACATATAAATGTGATGCCACTTCAGAAGTGAAAGCAGCAATGTCAGAGAGAAACCTTTCATACAGTGAAGAAGTAGAAAAAAATAAAAAAGAAGGAAAAAGCTCCCCCCAAAATGTTTATTTTTCCTTGAAAATTAATTCTTGATCTGTATACTTCTAGTAGGTGAGGAAACATCACACGACCTAAATATTGCCAATTATATATATATATATATGTATGCACACACAAAGAAAAGCTGCAAAAATAGAACATTTAAAGCCAATTTAATACTTTTCATTGCAGGTGTAGTGATGAGGAAGCCCTTTTGTGCAGCAAGCACTCAGTGTGTTCACACTCTTAAACTCCAGATTTGGCAGTGAGTACCTTTGAAAATTAGTTCAAAGAAGAGGAAAAAACCACTGTGTGGTGCTGTGGAAACAACAGGTACCTATCCATGGGGTGTTTCTGCCCAATGGATGAGTGAAACAACATTTTTCAGTCACCTTGCTGCTGAATCCTTCCTGTTAACAGGGTCACAAGGCACTGAACTCCATGGAAACCATCCCTCACTCCTTGGGAACTGAATCCTCTCCAATGCCTGCTTATTTTCTCTTGCACCATATTCTACCCTGTGAGATGAACAGACACAGAGGAGGCCTCCAGGCACTAAGAATGTAAATGAGCCTAATCTCAAGAAAACAAGATGTGCACTTAACCATAAATATTGTTTATATATATATATATATAATCACATCAAACATAACATACCTGCTACTCAGTTTCATAGAAATCAGCTCTTGTGTCAGATCTGCTTCTGAGGTTATCTCCAAAACCCAAACACATAACATGGTTTTTATTCTTCCAGGTCTGAATAATGTTTACAGACATTAATGCTATATCCATTTCTACAATCATTCCAGACACATTATATAACTTTATTTTTTTTTATTTGACAAGCAGCAGTATCATGTTCATCTTTTTTTTTTTTTTTACATTTTTATGTAGATACAATTATTAGGTTATCTGTCATATTACAATATTTAGGTTTTTTTGTGTGTTTTTTATTGTTTTTGTGGTTTTTTTTGTGTTTTTTTTTAACTTTGTCTTAAGATACATTAAAAAACATCAACTGCAAACGTGAAAGGGGAAGAAAAAAAATAAAACCAA
>VYZU01014115.1:112381-191764 GCA_013401355.1 Ceyx cyanopectus | reverse complement strand
TACTGCATCCTGAATATCTTGTAGTGTGACAAAACCATTGTTAGAACAAACTTCTTTTGGGTCTCATGAAAATCTAACTTTTCTTTGCAGTACGAGTTCATTTATTGATATATTCTACAATCTACATAAAGTTTATGGCTTTTTTTACTAATGCTATGATAAATATTTGGTACTGCATTATCAAATAGCAAACAAATGATAATTTTGCAAGACAGCAGGAATAAACTATCAAATCCATCACAGAGCAAGTGTCAATCTTTGTCATTTCATCTCAATCATTCTCTTTAATCATTTTCTTAAGATGCAAAAAAACTAAAAAGCACAGCACTATGGAGCAGCACCAGTAAAAAGTTTCTGGGAAATGAAAAGATTCATTTGCAGGGAGTTTTTAAAGATATCTCCAGAGATAAGCAATATTTTTCCCTGTAAGAAAGATTTATCTTCTCAGATTACTTGAATTCTATGTTTTCTAGATAACCTTTATATGTAGCCATGAATGAAGATCCATGAAGACCTGACTTCAGTAGTATTTCACCCTTCCACTGAAAATTTAGCTCAATGGCTTCTTGTTTTAATGCAATATAATTATTGCTTTCAGCAGGTCCAGCAGATAAGAGATCAATTTGTTTTCAAGTGTATGGCAATACTGCCACTCATGTCTACGGACAGAGTTTCATCTTGAGTGTGACAAATATTTTCAACAATTGTTAATAAATCACAAGTACTTTGAAGAAGAAACTGAGTACTATAATTAAATAGAATTAAATCAACCAAATTGATTCTAATCAAAGAATTAAATCTAATTAAATCAACTAATCTCTGTGAAAGCCAAAAATACCAGCACTTCTCAGGATCTCAGAATACTAATGTTTTATAACCTTTTGGGGTAGGTTACAGGGGGACAGCCTCTGGCATTCTGGCTGCTACTCCAGTTTTGCAGAAGACAAGCATTTATAGCTAATTATCAACCTCAATCATATTTGCATAACACTTTCCCTACAACATCCTTTCAAACACTCCTTGCAAGATGAAATTCACCTTTATTTTCAGCTGGAGCTGAATACTATCAACTCTAATATGCACTTATAAGATACATATTTTTATGACAATGACTTGGACGCTTCTGATTTCACAGGTCACTGAATGAGAAGTGTGAAGGAAGGATCTGACTGGATCATGGCTAATGAAAATAAGTGATGAGCTGATGTGAACCAGCAGGTAAGGACATTCTCCATTACCTGTCACATCCACTCTTCCAAAGTGAGTGAACCATCCTGTTGCATTTCTTTTCCCTGGAGAGAGGCATTCTGCTTCACAAATCACATATCCAGAGGCTCAAATACATTTCAAGAGAGTCCTTGAGGTTTCTACTCTTTAAATTAATCTTCTAGTACATTTCCTCCACTGAGTCAGGGAACGTGCCATTGATTCCAGTCCATAAAACTTCTCAGTGAGTACACCACCACCTTTTCAGAACAACAAAACTTGTCTACATTTTTTTCTCCCAGCCTGAAGTGCAGTAATGTGTGCTTGAAGAGCAGCTTTCAGTGTATAAAAACATGCTAACAATTTAGCAGTGAAAAGATGCTTCATCTAGAAAATCAACTTATAGTTCAGAATGTGGGAAAACCTGTTTTTCCTGCTGTGCCATTAAAATGAGATGTAAAGTGACATGTTTCCTTCAGACAAGTTATGATTCTTTTCTCAAATTAAATCCAGAAATGACAATGGTAAAGATCTGAAAAGCTTTAGGTGCTAAATATCTAGGTGGTTTTTTTTCCTGATGCAATATAGAGGATTTGAAATAAGAAGTGAGATGCTCCTCATCAGAATGTGAAAGTTTGGCACAGAAAAGCCATAAAATAGGTTAAAACTCTGCTGAGCTACATGAACCTGCAGTTGAAGGATTCTACATTTATATCTACCCCTGTACAAAAACCATTTAGTGAGCCAGAGTCAGAGCTAAAAGTTTAGATCATCATGCTAGAGGATCTAGGAAATGGGGATGTAAAACTCAAAAGACCCCCAGTTTTTGCACCAGCACAGATTTGATTCCAACAGGGAGAATAAAAAATGTTTGAAGTATCCCAAACTACACAGCTTCAAACTTTTCTCCTCAAAATTAGCTTGATATTTTTCCAGACCAACTCACAGATCCATTTCATCTGGGGACAAAACAGGCTTCTGGTTGTGTCCACAGAACTGCTGTGGTAAGAAACAGCAATGAAGAGAGAACTAGACATGAGGAGGAAAGATTCACACCTGCCTTTTGATTATAACTATCTTATTTATAGGAGACAAACTGCTGATTTAGGAATAGTGGATGCAGCAAAAAATTGTGTGGTGTTTCGTTTGGTTGGTTTGTTATTTTCTTGGGTTTTTTTTAATTAGAAAAATTATGAAAGAGAAGTTGTGACATCTGATATCCTACATTTTACAACCATTTTGTTGATATGTAGGAGGAAATAGAGATGAGAAAGACATCTGATCATCACTGTGAGATTAGATACCAGCCTTACACAGAGCATCCTGCAGTATTTTAGGTGAAAGCAGTCAAGGAAAACAGTGTGATCTTATAGCTATGATTTTTATCTATTTTTATTGGGTACACACACCAAAATTACTTTTAAAAAGGCAACACATGAGAAGCAGAAAAGGATCTCCATCTGTCAGGCTCTAGCTCTGGTCACTCCCTTCTCTGCAAGCAGCCTTGCTAAGACAACACAACAATATCTGAAATTCCAGATACTCCTCCATAACATTTCCAATTGCAACAGGTCACTAAGGTGCCCTGATCTTCTGCTTTGTGGCTCCAGGGTCTGGCAAGCAGCTCAGGGTAGCACAACCTGGTTGGGGTTTCTGCCCCTGGAACAACTGTGCTCACACCACCAGCAGCCTGAGACCATGTTGTCTAAGCAGCAGCATTTCTGATCAATCAGATCTTTAATAGGCAATTGGCACAATTAGTATTCAGTGCAGAATTTAGGGATCCTAAATTCTAGGTATTCCTAGCCTGGGAAAGTAACCACATGAAGGATAAAGATTAATTATGTTATTGGATGCACCAACACTCCAGTTTCAGACCAAGTGCCTTACCTTTCCTTAAGCATGTTAATATATACTAATATAATATAATTAATATACTAATAATACACATGCCTCACCTAGAGTATTTCCATACTTGGTTTTTTTTCTCTGCACTGTCTACAGGAGCTTCTGTTACTCTACAATACTGTTTCTGAATTATTTGGGGGGCATATTTTCAGCCCTAGAATATGTGATTTCATGGCATCTCCTCTGCCTCAGATAATCAGTTGCATGTTTTGCCCCTGCACAAGCTCAGACAGCAGCCAGCAGTTCATGTGATTGTGTCACACACTCCCCAGTGCAGCTTTAGCCACAGTGTATTGTTTTCTGCATCATCATATGCTCCTTCTTCAGTTGAAGGATAACATTCTCCTATTTTTCTTCCCAGTTTACACCCTGATCTCCCTCTGCAGCAGGCAAATTCTCATTGCTTTTTCCACATCCCACCAGAACATTCTGGCAGCCTTTTCTTACTGTGGTGCTTGCTCCATTATAACATGCTTGCAATTAAGGGTTCCACCAGCCTCAAAAACTGCATATTTGACTCATTTTCTCAAATCTTTGAAAACTTTCCCAGACTCTCCAATTCTTTCTAAATATTTCCATCATTTCTCTTTGAAATCCCTCAAAATTATTTCCCCAAAGCATAGCACCATTCCACTTTCTTTACCACAGCTGGAGAACTGAATTGCATGTCCATCTACTATGAAATAAATCCAATTCCATAACTTCACCAATTCAAGAGATTCTTTTATTCTTGATCACTCTTCAGTTGTCTGCAATGATTGTTGATTCAGAAATGCAAAAGTCTGTTATTCCTTTCTCTTCCAAACCCAACACTCTATTTCTGCTTCCAGCCCTGCCAATGGCTTGTAGGGGGAACAAGTGTTTTTAAAACATTTTAAGTGTTTTAAAAAAATATATATTTTTTCTTTTGCTGCCACAGCAGAGGTCTGTCTCTTTATACAACTTTTGGTCTCCCATTGCTAAATTTAAGATAACTGTCCAAACCAAGGCATAGCTAAAGAAAAACTCAGAATCAGAATTGATACCAAAGAGAAGCCTTTCCAGGGAACATAACATTCAGCACGAAAATCAGAAGATAAATTAGTGTCTGTAGCCTCACAGCTGTTAGTGTTTCAATGCAGAATGTTCCTTGCCAGGCAATACATAAATACCACTTTCAAATAAGCTTCCTTTAGAGACAAGCCAGCCAGGAAAGCTAAAAAAAATGGGTACATGATTCAGGCCCTGTTCCAGTGCTACTCAGCAGCACTGCTGATGCAGTGTGACAGGATCAATGTGTCTGATCTGCCTCTGAGCAGGTATTTCCCAGCTGACAAGAGCTTTTCTGCTGCCACAAACTGCCCTGCCCTGCTTGCTGGGGCTCATGCAACTGCCCCCATCACACCTCCTGCAATTACACTCACCTTTCTAATGTCACCAAGCCTTGAGCAACACCCAACCCAAATTTCCTCTTGCTTTTCAAGTTTATGGCCTCCAAGTTGTTCACAGGAAAAAGCAGTTTATTACAAAATAATAATTTCTTTTGTATTTTGCTGACTTTTCACTCCAAAAGGGGATGTGGAGCAGTTAAGCCCATTTTACACCATGCTTCTCAAGTGACAGTTGCAGCTTTTCAGCACAGGGCTGCACTTCAAATGTAGGTCAACAGAAGGTAAGACTGCATAGGAGGATCACTGTGAAGAAATGAAAGCAGACTACCTGTTATGCATTGGTAGTTCTGAACTCTAGCTAACTGTAAATATGATGGGAAATTATAGAAAATAATGAAAGAAGCATTAAAAGATTGTGGACTTTCAGTGCTCAAATTGCTTATACAGGAATGTTTCACCATTAAAAAAATCTATTCCATTAAAATGTGTAGTTAGCTGCTTTTTACAATCCTTTTTCATAGTCTACTGTTGTTCCAACACCTCTTTTGCTGATCTGAGAGCTTAGTTCATCCTGTTGAACAGCAATGTAGGAAGAGGCAGCCTGCTCTAGGAAGTGGGAAAAATCTTCTCCCTTTCCCCAGAAAAAAATGCAAATTGAGGATGTTTCTCATCAGCTTTCACCTATGAACAAGCAACAGAAGTTAACCTGCATATTGCATTTCTGTTTAATTATTTAAGCTAAGAGACACCGTTACTAAGCACAGAATAATTAAATAATTGCATCAGATCTCTGTGCATTGTAAGGAGACAACAGCACCAGTTCCCCCCACTAGTAAATTGGTAACAGAAGTTTTTAGTACAGATGGAGCTTTGTCTCAGGACAGCTATGAACACAACACCTTACTCAAACTGAAAACAGTTCATGAAAAAAGAAATCCTTAGCAATTTTTTTCTGGAGCAGCTCAGAAGCAGAATGAATTTACTCAGAGTCCCAGTGAATGAATTTACTCTGTGCTGGGGCAGGAGAAATCCTGCAGCAGCTTTTCTGGAAAGCAGGCTCCTGGTGACTGGAAGGCTCTTCTGTGGGAGGAGGAATAAACAGATTAAACCCAGCAGCCACTTGTTGCTTCACTTCAAAAAACTCATTTGGACAGTGAAAACTAGCAGCCCTAAAAACTTGGTAAGCTTGACAATATTTTAGGGGGAAAAAAAACCAACAAGTGATATACAATCAGAATTGCCTTGGAGGGAAGGAAAAAAAAAAAGTAGCTAACACTGATTCTGACAGTTTTATTAAGTATTAAAGTCAGATTCTGCAGGTACCAGCTATTTGTGAACGTGGTTGTTGTACACAGTTGTCAGAAGTATTTGTTGTTGTTTTTAAAGCAGAATTAGTTTTACTATTATTTCTAACTCAGGACTTACAAGCACTGTATGGCCATGGTGCTTACAAGGGGGAAACATGAAACCACCTACAACTTACTATCTAGGAGCTGTAAACCACAAAAAGCCAAAAATCAATTTTTAATTAGTGAAATACTATAGGAACATGATTTCTCAAGCTATGCTTGTGATCCTCTGAAGTTAACAGCAAAACAACCATTGACTTTAAAGTAAATAAGGTTGAACTTGGCATCCTCAGGCCCCTTCCCAACTCATTTCTGCACAGATGGGTCTCAATGAGAAAAAAAATGAATGTTTTTTGAGTGATTTTAACTGAATTAATGTGATATGATTGGAAAAAACAGTGTTTAGGAGCAGGCTAGAATATCTAAAGTGACATTAGTTGACCAAACTAAAGAGTATTTTAGATAATATGATAAATAGTAAGAGTATTTAATCATATTAAGTTCATTCAGTTGAGCTCACAGGACTCCCACTTGCCTATGAAGACATACCCTAACAGTTTAGCATTTTTATTCAAGACTGAATTTCCTGCACTTTTCCCTTTATTAGGGAAAACAAAACAACTTGAAATGCTAACATTCAAGTTCAAGATTACCAAATACTTTTGGTTATAAAAAAAACCATACAAAAATACATCAAAAAACCCAAACAGATTCACTTAACCTGAACCTCAATGTCTTTTAAGTGAAGTGGAAAAGACAAACTCATGCAGAACTAGAGAAAACAGTCTCTCCTTTATTTCTGTAACTAAGGACATACCTTTAGAATGGGAAAAGAAAAAAAAAAAGATAAAAAGACTGGACAAAAACTGCAGAACTACAAACAGTGCAAGTTAGGGAGCAATAAGAAAACAGCACAGAGGGGTACTTTGATAGTTTTTTTGTTTGGTTTTGGATTTTGTTTTGGTTTTTTTGTGGGGTTTTTATCATTTTTTTATTTGATGGATTAGTTTTTTGATTGATTGTTTCACAGAAACCCTCCCAAGTACTGAGCAGTTGTCACCATCAGACATGTAACACTGGGATGCTAAATGGGCTGTGGATTTAGTGCTGGATCACAAACCCTGCCTGCTCTCTTCCCTCTCCTTCTGCAAGATCTTTTAAAGAAAAGCAGGCACAAGGCCATAGAGCATTTAGAGAATAATGCCACCATTAGGGTTATTTTTTCACTTACAACTATCAGGGTTAAAAACCAAGATTAAAAAAATGGAGAAGGGATCAAGAGAAAATAAACTGGATTCCTCCCATCTCCCTTTCCAGCATTAAAGATGAAGTGTATCAAGTAACTGAACTGAAAATGTCTTAATCTTTTTTAATCTACTGCAGTTAAAACAGTGAACAGCAGAATAATTGATGTTAAAAAAGGTGTTTGTTTACCCTGCTTTGGTTGAAAGTAACACATCCAAAATCTTTTTGTGGGCTGCTGTACAAGGATGCAATTCATTTTGTTTTTTGCCAGAATGACAACTCAACACTGCAGTTATTCTCATACAAATTCCTCCAAGGAGTCAATTGATTATTTTAACTGTTCTCATAATGAAGCAATGGACTCCTCAAGAAGAAGACACCTCTCCCTCATACATCTGCACAAAAGATGTGTCAACTCACAACTCATCCAAGCACAGCACATTAAGACAGCAGGGGAGATGCAAAGCCATGAAAACATGTACCAATATCAGTGAGAATAATTGTATTATCTCAAGTTTTAATGTGACAATTCCTGTTTTAGTATTCTTTGAATAACTGCTAATATTTCATAGTTAGTCTATCCTGCATTATATATTCCTTCAGTCATATGGTACTCTTAAAATAAAGAGTCACTGTTCTTCAACTTGAAATCTGGATTTCTAAACCACATGCTTAGCAATTTTTTTCCTCCTTAGTATCTACAGCTCTTCAATAATATTAAAAACAAGGACCTAATTCTTCCCTTTATGAACTTTTAAAGTTAAATATATTTGTAGTAGTAAAGTTAAATATATTTGTAGTAGTTAAGACTGCATATGCTACAGGGTGTACACCATGCAACTCAGCAGCATGAAAACCATTTTATTTCTACAACTTAAAAGACTGCTGATTCCATCTCCTTTTCTAATGCTGCTTAAACAACCTCCAGTGCTGGATCCCTAGAAGATACAGCAACACTGCACTGGATGAGGAAAATTTAAGAGATATTCCCTTCAAAATTAGCTGAAGATGCATGAAACAAACAAAAATTTGGAAAAGTCTATAAATAGACATCAGGCTAATGCTGCTACATGCAATAATTTAGCATGATATGCATGGCAGCTTCGACCTCCAAAATAATTTAGCACCTTGAGCTGAGATTAAATGCAGAACATCAATTTTTTCCCTCTGGTTGTCAAGCCAACCAAGAGGCCTGTCAAATCCATTTAAATAAAGTCTGCATCATGTAATAATATTAAAGGGGATAAAATATTAATATGGGTCTGTGATAGAACATTGGACAAAATAGCTGCAATAAGGCAGCTTGAATTTACTACACCAACAATCTGTCTTTATGCTGCAAGCAGGATTTAAAGGTCCAGAGGAACACATTTGTGTTTATAGGATATGTTCATTTATAAAATGTTACTGATTTTCAAGTGCTGAGAATATTTATCTTTTTTTTTTTAAATAAGTTTCTCCATTTAATCCTATTGATGTAGAAAAAATAAATAAATATTGGTCCAAAGTTGCCCTCACATAAGCAGATGTTATTTCAGGGATAGCAGTATGGCTGCATCCATTTATTGCCAGGAATGAATTTTCTTCCTTCAGCTGGAGGATGATCAATGTCATGCAAAACTTCAGAATTTTGTGTCACAAAATTGGATGGAAAGAGTAGGTAGACACCCAAACTGAAGCCAAAAAACACCTAATATTTAGGGTTGCTCTGAATACATTTTGAAAGCATTTTTGCTAGAAACCCCCTCCCTTGGCACTATTGTCATGGGATGCAGAGGCTCTAGGTCCCAATTTACTAAGAATCCTCCTGAAAGCTGCAGAACATCAGAAGACACATTGCTGCTTACAGAGAGTAAAGCAAAACTAAATTACCTGAATCCATTCTGCAATGCAATTGCAGTTCCCATTTCAAGGCTGATGAAACTGATAAATATTGACAAAGTGCAAAAAACCAAACCACCCCAGAAGTGTTACAGAAGTCAGAGATGTGCTGGGGTTTTATTTATTTACTGATAACATTCTTTTTTGACTTTTTTTGTTGCCCACCTATAATTCACTTTGTCCTTTTGTAGCTCCACGTGTCTCTTACAGTTAAATTAAAATTAAGTGTGGAAAATAAATAGTGCTGCACTCACTTTGTTTCAGATATGCAGGAAAAAAAAAACAAACATATATTCGGTTGAAAGGAATGCAGATGCTACCTAGGAAAATTAACCATAATGCACCAGGAAAAACCCAGAAAGGAGCAAAAGAAAAAGTTGAGGAGCAAAAGCCAAATGTAAACACTTGTAAGCTTTCAGGTAGCATAAGTGCAGCAGCAAGTTGTGTGTTCACCACAGTCACCATAGCCTCCCCAGATGCTTAGTGTCAAAGTTTAGCTAATCTTGCCTTTGCTTAATTTTATAACAAACTCCTGAAGTCCTCAGTCCTGCAGCCTTCACAGGAGACACAGAATTCTTCTTGTGGAAGAAGTGAAATGTGTCTTGGCTTCCTTTGCATGCTGGGTGGACTGTGTGCATGTCAGTTTGGCTACTCAGGTCTGATGCCAGCTTCATCCTGCACACACTAGGAATACTGCTGGCATCTTCCTATTCCTTTTGCCTTAGTGTTAAGGCAAGAACACACATTTAGAATTTCTTTTTACTGGAAAAATAATTTTTCAAGTGATTTTTATACTGGGATCCTGAACTTAGCCAGTCTGCAGCACTAAAACACATCAACTGCCCTCCTAAAGCATTTGCTATTTCTGTCATGATCTGTTGCTGAAATTTATGTCAGATATCACACCAAAGGAGTGTCTCCTGAGACACTCTCTGCTAGGTGCTTCAAAGAGCTGCATCAGAGCCCTGAATACAACCTCATGTCAGAGGGGTACCTAGGAAAATATCTTCAAATGAAGAGTTCACATCACATGGCACCAAAGGCAGCTGCTGCTGAAAATATTCCCAGCGTATCTGGAAGCAGCAGCCATCCTAAAGCACAACAGATTGTCATTATTCTTTCTTCTTTTCACTACAAAATGAAATCCCAAGAGATTTGGAATGTACAGAAAGCCAAGAGTAACTTCAATTGTGGTAGCTGGGAAGCACAGCCATCTGTGGAGGAAGAAGGAAAACTTAACCTGTGGAGGAGGAAAATAGAGAATTCCTCTATTCTGAAGGCAGAAAATAAGAGTTTTGTCTGCAGCTTTAATTTAGTGACACTAGATGTAAATAATCCTCATCCTTTTATTTACCCCATACATGTAACCCTAGGCTAAGGGAAAAACAAAGCACAGACAAACCCAGCAAGACACTTCTAATGAAGTAAATTAACCACTCTGGCTCACTTTTATAAATTTTTTTTAATTCTTTTATTTCCACCTTAGTTGCAAATTGTTAAGGTCTGTGTTACTGAGCCAAGCAATTTTATCCTCAAAATGAGATTAAATATGACTGAGTAGGCATCATTTTTGTGGGTAGAATCAGTCATAAGGTGTTTTCCTATGGCTCACTACTGATTGGTACCATCTCTGAGACTCCACTGTGGACTCTGGATATAATATTTTTGACTCACATGCTTTCAGTTTCCTGTTTTCTCTAATTTCTTTAGTGAGACATTAATACACAAAGTTTGGCCACTATATATAGACCAGAGGCCAAAGATATATCAACTAGTTGCATAGCCAGAAACTCCCTAAGGAATAAAATACTCAAGATGCTGCCCTACTAATTTTATTTATTTTTTTTAAACCAAAAGAAAACTAGTAGTAGATAATAAGAAACTATATCCCTTAACATGACCCATCTGGAATGTGGAAACTTCAGTTGTCTCACACCTGAGTGATATTTTTAACTGCATTATAATGAAGCAAGCCAAGGTTTATACACCATGGAAGTATCTTCTCAGATCAACTGATCACACTGAAAGCTGCACAGTTTGAAGCACACAAGTCATTTTCAGATCATCAAAGTGAAGCCAGTGAGAAAAGCATTCTGTATTTGGGATGACGTCCTCTGACTTCTAATACAGCACACTATCCAAAAATTGAGTCATCATTTCATTAATACATTTCTCTGTAGAAGCAGCTTTATGCAATGTTAAAAATGGTTATGTTGTTCTGGTGTAGGATGATTCTGAGTCTTTTCAAGGTTAGCTTTCAGTTGAGTTTGATTTTNGTAGGAAAACTTAACAAGAAAAAAAAATTATGGAAAAGTACCAGAACAATTAAGAATGTCAAATGCTACAGCAAACTGAATTAACAGCTGTGAAAGCCAGCTGCCATGACTTTAAAAGCTTTAGGAAGAAATTCTGAAGACCCCAACTGGACTATTGGTAATAAAAAAAAGCAATCCATAGTGATCAAAGGGGTTATTGCATCTTCTCTTTCCAGGCCTAAATTAATTTCCCAGATGCAAATGCTATGAGAAAAAAAAAGATATTTTTTTTGCTTATCATTCAAAAGTGCTTTCTGGGGGGGGCATAGAGGAGGTCTCAGACCACAGTCACCTTTGCACCANGATATCACACCAAAGGAGTGTCTCCTGAGACACTCTCTGCTAGGTGCTTCAAAGAGCTGCATCAGAGCCCTGAATACAACCTCATGTCAGAGGGGTACCTAGGAAAATATCTTCAAATGAAGAGTTCACATCACATGGCACCAAAGGCAGCTGCTGCTGAAAATATTCCCAGCGTATCTGGAAGCAGCAGCCATCCTAAAGCACAACAGATTGTCATTATTCTTTCTTCTTTTCACTACAAAATGAAATCCCAAGAGATTTGGAATGTACAGAAAGCCAAGAGTAACTTCAATTGTGGTAGCTGGGAAGCACAGCCATCTGTGGAGGAAGAAGGAAAACTTAACCTGTGGAGGAGGAAAATAGAGAATTCCTCTATTCTGAAGGCAGAAAATAAGAGTTTTGTCTGCAGCTTTAATTTAGTGACACTAGATGTAAATAATCCTCATCCTTTTATTTACCCCATACATGTAACCCTAGGCTAAGGGAAAAACAAAGCACAGACAAACCCAGCAAGACACTTCTAATGAAGTAAATTAACCACTCTGGCTCACTTTTATAAATTTTTTTTAATTCTTTTATTTCCACCTTAGTTGCAAATTGTTAAGGTCTGTGTTACTGAGCCAAGCAATTTTATCCTCAAAATGAGATTAAATATGACTGAGTAGGCATCATTTTTGTGGGTAGAATCAGTCATAAGGTGTTTTCCTATGGCTCACTACTGATTGGTACCATCTCTGAGACTCCACTGTGGACTCTGGATATGATATTTTTGACTCACATGCTTTCAGTTTCCTGTTTTCTCTAATTTCTTTAGTGAGACATTAATACACAAAGTTTGGCCACTATATATAGACCAGAGGCCAAAGATATATCAACTAGTTGCATAGCCAGAAACTCCCTAAGGAATAAAATACTCAAGATGCTGCCCTACTAATTTTATTTATTTTTTTTAAACCAAAAGAAAACTAGTAGTAGATAATAAGAAACTATATCCCTTAACATGACCCATCTGGAATGTGGAAACTTCAGTTGTCTCACACCTGAGTGATATTTTTAACTGCATTATAATGAAGCAAGCCAAGGTTTATACACCATGGAAGTATCTTCTCAGATCAACTGATCACACTGAAAGCTGCACAGTTTGAAGCACACAAGTCATTTTCAGATCATCAAAGTGAAGCCAGTGAGAAAAGCATTCTGTATTTGGGATGACGTCCTCTGACTTCTAATACAGCACACTATCCAAAAATTGAGTCATCATTTCATTAATACATTTCTCTGTAGAAGCAGCTTTATGCAATGTTAAAAATGGTTATGTTGTTCTGGTGTAGGATGATTCTGAGTCTTTTCAAGGTTAGCTTTCAGTTGAGTTTGATTTTCCTCTAAAAAAGCACCAAAAAAACCCAAACCAAACAGTATCTTTGTAATGGAACTTCTGAGCAGCAGAATGACTTTTGCCATTTCTCAGAGCTGCATGATAACAAAAGGTCACAGGCTGGCTCCAGTTCTCTTGTATTTAGCAAAATAACGTGGTTCAGAACAGAAAAGCTCAACATAAAGGTCACAATAAAATATATTTTTCTCCACTGTATTATACAGAATATTTCCTTAGAGTCAGATTCCATCTTACAGCAAGTTTCAAAATGAACTTGGTGTATGTGACATTTTCTAAACACTACCNCTATTGGTAATAAAAAAAAGCAATCCATAGTGATCAAAGGGGTTATTGCATCTTCTCTTTCCAGGCCTAAATTAATTTCCCAGATGCAAATGCTATGAGAAAAAAAAAGATATTTTTTTTGCTTATCATTCAAAAGTGCTTTCTGGGGGGGGCATAGAGGAGGTCTCAGACCACAGTCACCTTTGCACCAGGTACTCTGTGAAAAAACAGCATGCACATCACCCAAGCAGACACATGTGTATCACCAGAAACATCCCCATCACACTAGAGTAATAAAAAGAGAGGAAAAAAAAAAAAAAAAGAGAAAAAAAAAAAAAAAAGAGAAAAAAAAAAAAAAAAGAGAAAAAAAAAAAAAAAAGAGGCACAATAAGAAGAGTCTAAGTAGTGCAAAAATGGCTTTTTTTCATGTGAGTGAAGATAAAACATCTCTTATTAAGCAGCAATGACCTTTACAAGAAGTGACCTTATATTAAAAAAATATTTCAAGGCAATTTTAATCAGCAGGATAAGTAAAAGTTTGTACAGCAAAAAAGCCTGTTAGTCAAGAATGGAATTTACTGCAGAAGAATCCAAGTGGATGTCTCCATTTTCCCCTTTCTTATCCAAAATCTAACACACAACTGTAGCTCTTGCTATGGACAATAAGAATCTAACCCAGAGCTCTCTTGGAGAAAGGGCATGATACAGAAGAAATCCAACTCAACTCCATATAAGACATTTCAGCTTTCCTGGGTTTCTGTTTCCAGTTTCTTTCAAGGAAACCATAACTGATGAAAGCAGAAAAAGGACCTTCTACCCCCACTTTCAAATTAAGAAATAAATAGTATTAAAGCTTTTCTTCCTTGAATCTTTTACAGGTTTCATTTTATGGGCATCAACAGTTCTTACTCTAAAATAAATCATCACCTGACTAGGAATGTGTGACAAGAAATCTGGCCATGCTTGTCCCTTTCTAGCTGAATCAATAGCCAACCTACTCAAAAATACATATATTTTTGCTTGTTTTAAGCTTTTAACAAATCAAGAGCAATTTCCATACTTGGGATCGACTAATCTTTTTTTCCCATCTTCAGAGGGTGATCTTTGTTTACCTATGAAATTAATCTTCAGCCAGTTTTCAAAGATGACAGGGGTGGGAAATCTGAGACATAATGACAAGGCTGTCCTGCTAAAAGCAGCTTTTCTCAGGCAGGTTTCTGTTCAGCTACAACACATCAACAACTTGGGTCTCTTAAAGGAAGATGAATTGAAAAGCAAATATTTTTCTTCCTCCTCACACTTATGAAGGCTCAGCAAAAAGTGATTGGCCTCTTTTTACATGCACACTTTGTACTCAGCTCTATTTAGCATCATGCCATCTGGGCTTCATTTTTTTTTTTCTTCCTTCTGACATCAGCAAGCTTCATAACACAAAGAAAATGTCTTTTAATGCTAAGGCTGGATCAAGAAGAATGAGCAGGCCAGCATGTTTTTTCCACATTTAGACAGCCAGATGAACTCCTACTCATCTTCACCACATGCTACTGAAGAGTCAAGATTTTCCTACAGGGGCTCCAAGTGGTACAAGCAAAACCAGATGAGTTGTAGGCATTGTTGTGCTGCTAACAGGTGGTACCTTTCAAATTCAGCAACTGTCAGCAAGTGCAATGTCTCAGCTCCTTGCATGGTTACTCTGAGTAAGCTTTTCTGTTCACAGATTATTTCTTTTTTAAAGAAGTAAACAAAGTTTAGATGCCAGACACACCACAAGCCCTGCTTCATCCTGTCTCCTGTGCAACACGACTCACTGGCACTTTGGGAACACCTCACAAGAGAAAGGTGCCAGTTCAGACATATTGAAATTGCCAAGCCATAGCTTCTGGTAAAGTTCTGCCAGCTGCCAAGGTAATGGTGTCCTTGAGTATTGCTGAAGTTTGTTTTCACATACAGGACACACCAAAAAAAACAATATTTCAGATCTTACTTCCCCCCTTCATTCTAAGATGCAGGGTTTTTTCAGCTCCTTATATCTTTGCACAGGCTGGCACCTACATGCACACATCCTATTGTACAGGTTGCTGATGTTGAAGTCTGCAATCTTGTATGAAAAAGATTATTTTTTTTTAATTTCAATTTAAACCGTCAAACATTTTTGAAGCCAAGATGCCTTCCCCACATCAAAAAATCCACACATCAGTACTGAAAATCTCAAGACTTGCTGCAACACAGCAACAGGCCGCCAAGACAAACAGCTTTTGTCTCCATTCTTTGTGCACTTGCAAGATAAAAAGATTTTCCAGGGATTCAGGGCCAGGATTGTGACAGATGCCACGTGCACCAGTCTAGCACACAAGTTTCTGTGCACTGCAAAGTGTAATAAAAAATGCCAGCTGTTCAATATTTAAAGCAATAGTTGTTGAGCATTAAAAGTGAAAAGCAGTGTGCAAAGAGGAGGATGTGTGTTAACTGACTGCATGACTGATGAAAGCACTACGAATATAGCCTGGAGTTCTTCTACCCATGGCAATGTCAAGGTGAAAAGCACAATCAGCTGCAAAATACATACTGAGCAAACTGACATTTTGAGTGGAGTCATGCTTTACCTGCCCTGGGATGCTACTGAGGCAGCAATGACTGCTACTAGGAGCTGTGTCTGCAAGTTCCAGTGGTTGTACCAGTCCCAAAATGGTACAAAAAGGACAATTATATCAGCATAATGCCATGTACAATTCTCACAGCCACAACAGTTCTGATCACATTAAAATCCCTGGTGAAGTGGCTGTCATCTGTGACATACAACTGAGAAACAGCAAAAAAAAAACAGATTGCTTATTTCTTCATATTTTCATATATCTATTGATTAAAATGGGACCATTATGGAATCCAAGTTTACACATTTTATTAGTAAGCTTTTATGTATAGGAAAACTTTCTGAACCCATAAGAACAGCATTCTTTTGAAATTATATATGGAATACTTAGATTTTGAGGCATTGAATGCCATTTTGAACTGCAACAAAAAGAAGTGCAAGTCCTTTGTCCCTGTAAGGATCTTGCAGCCAGTGTGTCACCTCAGAGCAGCAGGCCAGGAATCACAATTAGTGAAGTCACTTGTGCACAGATGAAGCTCCAAGACAGAAAAGTTGTTTCCCCACTGAGGTGCAAGTGGCTAAATTTAAGCTAAATAGAAACAGAGCCAGAGAATCCAAGTAGATAAAGAAGGAAGCAAGACCTGAGATAAAGGATGCACTGCTCGTGGTTTCTAAAGCCTTCCTGCTGATCACAGGAGATGAAAGCACACTGCAGAAAAGCAATAATCATGACTTGTATTAGCTGTGATCCCACCTGGAACACTCTGGGCAGCTCTGCTAATATTCACCACCAGGCTGTGAAGAGCAGCACGGCTGGTAAAGCTGAGAAACTGATTTATGGGGAGAGATTAAGAGTTAAACACGTGGATCTGTGCTAACTAACAGTGAAGAACCAGCATGAGTGGCCATGAATATTTGATAGGTGTAAGTGCTGAGCAGGAGGAGATCTATCTAGTGTGACACACGAGGATTAGAAGTAAAATGACAATGACCAGAAGAGAGACATTTTGATTAAAGCTTCCTTACTCAGATATTCCATCAGTGAAGTCATTGCACTGTGAAGCTCTCCATGTTTCAGGCCATCACAGCTGAGTTTTCACAGCCTGCTGCAGTGAGCACGTGGCCAGGGGCAGGGATCCAGGCTGGCCAATATAGAACCTTCTGTCTTAAGCTCCTGGGTAACTCTGCTTAGCTTGGGACAAGCAACAGCTGATGGGTCAAGGGTAAGTCCCCTGTCATCTTCCCTTTCTAGCCACCCTCTCCTCACACACATCCAACCACCTCAGCTACTTCTCCTGCCTACTCCCTTCACACGTACACAGCTGCTGCTTCTACCCCTGTACACACATCTGTCAACAACACAGACATGGACTGGCACAGCATCACCTGCAGAACAAAGTGATGCCCATGCACAGAAGCCCTGAGGAGCAGTGACAGATTTGCACACGGGGAATGAGCAGGAAAAAGCCCCTCTGTGCACACTGACTGAGCCATGAGCACTGAGGACAAAGGGCCCACGCACAGGGCTGGCAAGCAGAGCCAAACCAAAGCAGCTCTGCCACACTTGTGACACTTCCATGCACCTTTCCAGCCGAGTTGGGCTCCAGATGTGGAGCAGAACATGCATCAGTCTCAGAATTTGGGTCCCTGATGATGGGCTTCACTGGTAGTACACATCCCAAATGCAGGCAAGTAGCAGATGCTGCTCTTTGTGTTGCCACACACACCCTTTCTGTGAGGAACCCTTCTCATTCTTGGGCAAGCCAACACAGAAAGCTTTGTTGAGACAGGGGAAAGACAGAAGTTTGCTGTCAAATGGCATTTGTTCCAATGCTATTGCAGGATTTGTCACTCCTGACAGGTACAGTGTCAGAAAGATGAGATATCATGAATCTTCAGAACACAGCCTGGTTGCACTGAGGCTCTTAGGAGAGCAAACCAACAATATTTAGTTCTGAAAAGGTGTTTCTACTTCAAACTTAAGCTCCACAGTGATGCCAGACTCCACACCCACAACATGCAGATACACTGGCAAAACAATCCTGTCTAGATGGTGGCCAGCTAGGGTGCTGTGCACACCCAGCAGAACAAAACAGCTATGTATCTACAGAAATAGATATGAAAATGGTTGTATTTTTATGTCCTGTAAAAGAAATTAATGAGACTTGCAGCTACAGCAGTTCACTGAAGTAAATAATTTAGTAAAACTGAAGAAAAATGGATATGAATGATTAAATGGCTACAGAGACTCTCTATAACACTTGTGCAAGAATAACACATTTGGCCCAAGAAAAACACTGTCTACTCACAGCTGACAGAAGTTACAAGAACTAGCAAGTTAGTGCTTTAACTCTCAGCTCAAAAGCATCTTATGAAATCCATGCTTTGCATTTTAAGTACCACACAACTAAAATCACAATTAAAGGCACTTTGCTCCAAAGCTCCTCTAATAAACAATTGCCCAGCACACTCCACCAGAGGTGTTTCTTTTCTGATGGGCTTAATCTTCACAGTTCTTTCACAAAGAACATTGAAAGGCAGAACACCACAGAAAGCACTTTTCCCAGTGCTGGTGTCATATGGGAAGAGGGAGAACACAGTCCTGCCATCATTTAACTGCTTCAGAAGTATAAATGGGAGGGAAAAGCAGATGGCACTGCAATAGAATTTGCATCCTTCTGGCAGGATTTCTTAATGTATTTTCCCTACAGGTATATAAAAAAATAATAGGATAATTCAGTGATTTACCCAGGTGAAGAGTGAAGATCAAAGCAGGTCTAATTCTGCACGGCTGGGGTCATTCTTAAGTTGTGCCAATTTGTACACCCAGCAGAAACAAGGAGAAAAAAAAAAGCAGTGGCAAGTATGCCCTTGGGAAAGTGGTTATTGAGCAGAGGGTCAGAAGGGTTAAAAATGAGCAGACAAGCTTTCAAATCTACCCTGAATGCCAGGTATCTGAAAACTATCAGTACAAGCTATAAATCAAATAATGGGTACATAGTCTCCCCATGCTTGCCACAGCTGTTAGATTCAACATTTGCATTAACAGCATTACTCAAAAACACCCAGGGAATCACTAGTGTCACAGTGACATCACTGAAATCCTTAGTCATAACAGAAACAGCATTTTAAATGTCACCAACTGAACTAATTCTTAAGAAAACACAGCTTTGTTACTCAAATTTACCATGAGTAAGATGCTTCAGCCAAGTGGGACTTGCTGACATTAAGGAGTGATGTTACTGAGCAGCAACAGAATTACCTTATGTCAGAAAGATCTTTCACTCTTTGTTTTGGTTAAAACACCTTCCCAACCAGCTGAGTCAAATATACCAATGGCATATAATGCAAATATTTTCCCCCACTTTTTATATGTAAGTCAGGAAAATACTATTAAGTCCAAGATGCTCACAGATTATGAAAAGATGGAAAAAATGATCCCAACCATGTACATGTGGTCACCTAAAACAAGTAGGTGCCATCAGAGGGTTTGATATTCAATTTGTATGTAATTGTACATACTCCATTTTATTATTTTCAAAGCTGTTCAGATGGGAAGCCCCTGAAAAATTTCAGTAGCCAGAAAGAAAATGCAAGAAATGCAAGAAAATTGCAGAAATGCAAGCCTTTCCTGCAGTGCTATTACCACACTGATGCTAGAAGACAGGGGAGGATGGGTATCTAGCAAAATGAACAGGGACCAGTGTTCTACTCCAGTGAAATTAAGGCTTCTACACATAGTCAATATGTTTCTATTTGTAATTAAGACCTTGTTTAAAAGCACTTGGATGACTACTGATCCTGCAAGCCCATTGCTATCAACTACAAACCTCCCCCTAACTTCCACAGTGCAGTGTAAAGCTCACTGGTTTTTGATTTAATTCTCTTAGAACCAAAACGTGCAAGGGACAACGTGCAGATCCCTGCATGATTTCAAATACTTTTAAGGAGAAAATCATTAAGAGACTCACTTGATAGTGTGATTAGCTACAAGAACTGATCCAAATCAAAGTGCTATTATGGCCAAGACAATAGATCTCTTTTCAAGGGGAGATTGAAGCTGTTCCAGGCATCAGATGGTCTGTGGGATTGTCCATTTTAGACTTAAAAAGCTGCAGTTAAATGATCAAAACAGCAGCTTGCTTAATGAAAAAAGAGAGAGTGAAAACATACCCTAAAAAACATTTCTGAAATATTTCTGAAAACATACCTAAAAAACATACCTGAAAAAACATTTCACTCCTATTAGGTTCTAGGTATATAGTTTATCATCTGATATTGGAGTGATTTATTTCCCTAATGATAGATGCCAGAGTATTTTACCTCTGTCTCTGACCAATGAGTTGCCTTAATTTATCCAAAGCACAGTCCCATCCACAATGATAGAATTCCTCTGCATTGGATAACAAATTTTCACACTTACTGGGATCTTCAGCTCCACCTTTCATTTTATTCTGACTACAGTCCTAGGGTAGGACATTTTTCTGCACTCAGACCCCACCTCACACCCTGCTCCTGCCCTCACCTTTTCACATGAAAGAAACAGGAATGCAGAGGAGAAGAAACAGCACCAACCAGCCACATCCCCGGAGCAGGAGACTGGGGGAACCAGGGCTGACGTGTGCTGGCCAACAACATGTTGCTCCACAGTGGGCTTTGCCTATGGTCAGCAAAGAAACAGATTTTAGACTCAAAAGAAGTTGCATCTTTAACATGTTAAATTGATAATTCACCTCCTTTTAGGGGTTTTTACTTCAAAGTAAGGGAAATCAACAAAGCTCTTAGCCTGAAAGCATCTGCCACCTTCTGCTGCCTTGAAGGAACAGCAGAGCAGCTGCCATCCTCATTAAATTAAAGATAGTGGCAAATTGTAATGGATCTTAATTTGTACAGCGATGAGCCCTGAATGGGTTGTTAATTGTCCTGCTAGATGCTGATCTTCTGTTTCTCCTGGGATTTGTCATTCCTTTCTTAATCTTGTGACAGACATAACACAGGAGACCAGCAAAAACCACCCTAGGTGAGAGGAGGCTGCCTGAACTCAGGCTGGCTTATTTTTATTTTCTAGAAAGCAGAAAAACCATCCCCATTGTTTTCATGGGCACACCACATTCACTCTTCTGCAGGGCAAATTCCTTCTGCCTGCAGCAGCCTGTGCTATGCTTCCCAGCAATAGATGGACAGGGATATTTGCTGCTGCTGCTAACATTACAAGTTAGGCAAGTGATTGATTTAGATATTTAATATCATGAGTATTTTGATTTTGAATGAAGGTGCTTCATGACATGCTCCAGGAATCTAGAGGACTGTGTTTAGTGTGGTTTTTATGTTTTGTACTGTTGTTTTGGGGTGTTTTTTTTGTTGTTTTTTTTATTATTTTTCTGTTTTTTATACTTGCTTTTTTCTTCTAATGGTCAGGTAATTTGGTGTTTTTTTGTTCTTCTAGACTCAGTGATTTAGAAGGTCCTTTCCAACCATGATTATTCTGTGAAAAAAGAAAAGCTGTGGAAAACATGGATAAAGATTGGCACAAACAGGTCTTCCTAGGTGAGATGAATATTTTTCCAAAGGTACCAGATATTATTAAAAGCATATGCTGGGTTAAATGGGAAATCCTGAGCCAATCCCAATCATTTCCATGGGGTGATGCCTGCCTCAGAGGAGTGGTCAAGCTAGATGCCCAGCATGTATTATCAACAAGCAGAAGATGGAGAAGGGAAACAATAAATAGTGACTTATTTGGGAGTTTGGAGAAATTATTTCCTTCCATATGCAACATGAAAACGGCAGAGTCGTTGGGATGCAAAGAGTGACACTCACAGCACCATGCAGCCTCCTCAGAGAGCAGGATGAGACCCACACAGGGCACATCTGTGCACAGGAGGGGTGATGGGTCAGGGATGGATGGCTCAGCCCTTTCCATGCACACACACAAATCCTCAGTTTTAAGCAGTCCAGGTGCACTAGATGTGAAGTTAATTGAATCTGGTGCTTTGGTCTTTTCACAGCAATGCTCCCAGCCCTGGCACTCCACTTTTAAGCATCTGGAAACTGCAACGAATCTCAGAAGCCCCCAGGGTTTATTCTGTTTCTCCCTTATCACAGGTAGTAATTGTGAATATATAGGAAGAATTAAAGCTCCTTACACTGACCAGACCACAGAAAAAAAGGAGACACTTTACCCTGAAGCCACCCAGCAGTGCAATTTAGATGTCTTGATTTGCATTGCATGCAAGGGGTGGCCTTCCCTGCTTGAAACTCACCACCTTTAATTGGTAATTACCTTTTGAAACGGTTCAAACAAGAATTCTAGTCTCTTCATATGAGGTATGGCTGGCAGGTGATGACCCAAACAAGTACCAAGGACAGAAATAGAGCCATTACTCATTGAGTCAGGACATCAGGATCCATGCTCCAGAGCAGGGGAAACCTCCCCTCAAACTACAGGACACCTACGTGTGTCAATTGGGAGAGTGAATGCCAGCATTCAGCATGAAGTTGAAAATTATGTTGCTAATACCTTATTATCATGTTAAAAGTTCTGACAACTCAGTCTACTCAACTTGTAAGAGAGAAGTATTTTCTGAGTACCTATCATAAGCCAAGTAATGCATTTGGTGCCAGAAGCAGCAATGTTGACCAAAACCAGCGTGAATGTTCTTGGAAATATGGTGATAACCCAGACATCAGTGTAACTGGCCATCTCTGCTCCAAATCAGCAAGGTCTGGGTTTAAACTGGCTGTCAAAACACAAGAAAAATCTATGACTTCATCTGAAAGCAGCTAAAAAACTAATCAAGTTCTAATCAGCTCGTTGCATCAGTCTTGTATAAAGCATTAAAAGCCTTTCACTGTGAACAAGCCATTGTTTCAACAACCTTTTTAGACATGCTGAGAAGCAGTTTTTAAATAGCAAGGACATTTTAATTGTGGGTGACATGGAACAACTATCTGAAAGAACAGCTGCATCTTCAGATGACACGAAGAGAAGTGTGATCTGGGTGTAAAGTATGATAAAAGAATGTTTTCTCCTCCATTGGCTATTTTTGTGCAAGTTCTACCTCAAATTTAGTTTCAGCTATTCAGAGGAAAACTAGTAGAGATAACATGGTAGGGAGGAAGCTTTGATGGCCCTTTAAAACCCATGTTAAACTGCTTCAAAGATTAACTTAAAAATATTTGTTTTCTGTTGAGACACACTGCTTCACTAAGGGATGAGAGAACTCAATGTTATAGCTCCCATTTCAAGAGTAAAAAAATTGAGCTTTCTCATTTTATGCTTTATAATTGGAAGCAAACACTGGAGTCCAAACAGTTATGATGCAGCCTGTGCATCTTAGGCATATTCTAATTTTTCTTGTAGGATTATTAAATGAGTTATAAACAATACTTCCATCAAGATGAGGAGGTTTAGTCTCTCTTGTTTTGGAGTTTTTTCAAAATACTCCACTCAAATATCAAATCTTTCATATAATATTGGATTCTCAGCACAGCAACAGACATGAAGTCATCATTTGTACAGTTTTATTTACTGAAAGCTTACTGCCAGCTTTGCAGAACTTGTAAAACCCAGATTATACCTGGACAGAGAAAAGCCAATTGACAATCAGACAAATAAAAACATCTCTGTGGAAAGAAAAGTGGAAGAACAGTGGCTAAGATTGTCTATTATATATATATATATNAAGCCAATTGACAATCAGACAAATAAAAACATCTCTGTGGAAAGAAAAGTGGAAGAACAGTGGCTAAGATTGTCTATTAAATATATATATATATATATATAGGATTATGGTTGGCCCATCTTTTAGGGACACTAAAAAAAATTGGGAAATTGAGTAAACAACTAACAGGGGGAAAAATTCACTTTCTGTACTGTTGTGAAAGTTTTGTCTAAAATGCTCAAAATATAGTCAGTTTCTCAATTCAATCACCCTTACAAGCACCTTCATAGATCCATAATCAACTTACAAGAGGTTCTCAAACCTGGAAAAATATATTATGTATTCTATTTAAGAATCAAAAATCTTCATCAGTTCTCAGATTAAATTTCCAAAGCAGATTCCTCCAATTACATCTGATTTTTTTAATCTGAAATTGACTTTCCAATGCAAGTCTCAGCACCCTTTTTCACCTATGCAATCATCAGGGAAATACAGGTAGTCAAAAAGCTTGAATCTGCATTTCTGCCATTTCTTCAGGTGGGATGAAATGCTATGGATACAAATTAGAGAGAGAAAATGGATAGATCAGACCTTAGCTCTCTGATATTTAGCATCGTGTTCTCTGCCCTGAAAACATGACTTAGAGTGAGGAAAAAAGCTTCTGCCTTAAACTATAGCAAGATTCTCTTAAGGAGGAGCAACTGGAACTCTGAAAGAGCTGCTCCTACCAAGGCTAATCAGATCAGCTCATTAGAGGAGGAGTGGAAATCCTATTAGCTGGCTTACACCTTCCACAGCTTCAAAATAATCATATGTTTCATATAGTACAAAATTAATTTTGATGCAGATTTATCCAAAATAAAGACCTCACCTGACATAATTATATTACATAGGAAGCTCAGCAAAAACAGTGTTTGAAATAGTTAATTCAAAAAAGCCTTTAGAAAGCTCAAGCAACATCTAAATAAATAAGGTTGAAGACAGGGTATATGATGTCTCAACAGATCACTGGCTGGTAATTCTATTTTGAAATGTTAATTTTCATTTTGAGAAAAGCATTTGAAAGCACTTGACAGTGGAACTCATTTAAGAAACCAATGTGCAAACATCTCATACATTATATTCCTGTCACCTCCAGCACTCAGCATTTATTTCCACTCCCTGTTGGCCACAACCCAGACGTCTAAAAGGAGATGTTTACAACTCCTCTGCCTCCCTCCCTCTGCCATTTGAGGCTCACAGCCTGGTATATACAGGACTCTGCTTCAGCCTCAAGGGGAAGCTCAGCCACACCATCATTCCAACTGCCTTTTGGAATCATGGTTTCAGAGCAAAGCTGACGTGGGCTGAGCCAGGCTCAGTGTAAACATGCCAACACAACACAGGCTTCTAGGAAGTGCTGCAAGTTTCAGCCCCAAGTACCTGCAGCCATCCCAAAGCTGCCCAGAGAGGTTGTGGAGTCTCCTGCTCTGGAGACATTCCAGCCCCACCTGGATCTGTTCCTGGGTGACTTGGTCTGGGTGATCCTGCTCTGGCAGGGGGGTTGGATGATCTAGATGATCTTCTAGGTCCCTTCCAACCCCTGACATCTGTGATTCTGTGCAAAGCACATCCATTCAGCCTGTCCCCAGCTGCTCCAGGGACTCAAGAACACAAGCAGGACAGGATCACCTACCTATAGACATCAGCAGCAGACTGTTCCCCTCACTGTGCCCCCTGCTCCATGGCACAACAGAAATGGCATCAGACAGAATTCTCCTGCAAACACAGCCTGGGGGATAAACAGTTACTTACCCTCCTGCTTCAGGGCAATGGAAGGGATTCAGACATTCTCTAAGTGAAGATAAAGTGGTTTATTATGCCATCTATCGAATTTGCCTGTGAATATTCTTGTTTTCTACATATACTTCCATCTTCCCCCAGTCTGTCTTATACCAATCTTTGCCTTAGTTTTACTAATTAATCAGCCTAATTTATGTAACAACTCCTAAGGAATTAACTTTCTCAGCTTAATTGCTGACAGTGTTAGAAAAGCACTTTGTACATCCATTTTAAAAGCAGTGATTTATAGCACGAATGCAAATCGGGAGCAAAACAAAAGCAACTGCAGAGCTCAGAGCTTTGGATGAATACTAAAATGCCATTAAAATGCTGTTCATAGACTATATGATACAGTCAATTTTATCATTTCTTTCTGTGAAGTCAATTGCTTCCTCTGAATATGCTGACAGGGAGGCACAGTCCACGGGCTGTTGGTGCTTGCAGAACTGCTCATCATTCTTTATATTTAGTGATGGACCAAAAAAAAAAAATCCAAAGGAAGATAGTGTGCTTTACAAATCAAGAGCAGAAAAATGAACTTGGCTGAGTCTGTCTCTGAGGACTTTGAATCATGTCTCAGATCAGCCAGAAGGAAAAACAGATGAGGAACTTGCCTGGGACACGAGCACTGAAGTACAAAATGCACTGACTGACAACAGCATGGGCAAAACTCAGCTGACACAGGAATAAAACTGTTTTATCAAGTGAGAATGATGAGTTCAACTTCTGCAGAAACTAGCTGTACTACTTAAAAACAAGATTAAGTTACCCCTCCTAGAATTTCCCTTTTATTATGTGATGATTGAATTAATGTAACCCTATTAAATATGTAGCCATCACAAATAAAGGAGCATTTCCAAGATCTAACAAACTCATTATTTACATAATACATCATTCTGATTGTCCTATGAAAGTTACATTGTGCATTGCATCATTAGACTTAGCAGCAGCCAAACTGTTTGTTACTGCCTAAGGAAAAACTCAGTTTAAAATAAAAAAATTAAAATAAAATTAATTAATAAAATTAATTAAATTAATTTAAAGTTAAATAAAATTAAATTTAAAAAATCACACAAAAAACCCCACAAACAACACACCACCACATTTCTTATCAAGTGGCCTGTGGATGACAAAATGTACCCTGGTTATAATCCAAACAGGTTGGTTAAGGATGCCCTATGACATGGAAGGAAAAATTGGATTTACCTGAACTAGGTAAATATTAAACTAGGTAATATTAAAAAAATACTCTACAAAAGAAAGCAAAATGTGAAGGAATTTCAAGGAGCCAATGACAGAGCTACAGGTACAAGAGGACAGAAGGGCAGAGAAATGAGGAATGAATAGTTTAAAAGGGAAAAGAAAAAACATGAGATGATGCCTAAAGATCCTGCAGCACTGCAGAATTCAGACCTGAAGGGTCATCTTGACCACCTGCATGGATAGAAGCCCAGAAACCTGACAACAATGCCTATTTTTTACCCTTGGAATTGCAGGGATCAGCATGTGTTTGATAAGGATTACAGAGTAGAAGGTGCCATCATTAAAGCAGACCTTGATTCACCCTGTATTGAGAGGAGCATTATCAGAACAGTGCTGCCTTTGGAAAGTTCATTGAGAAAAGGAGGACAAGATGAGAGATGGTCCTAGGGGAAAAAAAAAATAAAATAAAACAGAGTATGTCTGGAGCACCCCTGTAAATGGATGACACTCACCTTCTCTGTTCTTCACTCCTGCCTATTCTTTATCTTTCTTCAAGTCCATGGAAGAACACTAAACCTGCATTAGACATCAGCTTCTTGTCAACATCACAAACTTTTTACATCAAAGGACAGATTCCACAGCTTCTGAAAATTCTCATCTGAGGTTTGAGTAGCAAAGGAACTGAGGAAGGTTAAGTATGATCTGCCAAACACAGTAACCCAGAGTGTCAAACACCTACTACAAGCAGCATCACTAGTGAACTTAAGCAGGAGATGGGGTTGGCACATTTAATAAGTCTCCACTAATGTAAAATATGATTCTCCAAATCTAAAAATATGATTCTCCACCTCTTCTTAGGAGATTTAGACAACAGAGTTCACATCAGCAACTGTTTGCCTATGATATAAATTCCAATTGACAAGACTAAGGTATTATGGAACACCATTTATCTCAAGATTGTCAGGAGAAGTCATTTAATTTCTTATGATTCATTTCATTTCTACACTAGTGTATTAACTGGATACATTATTGATCCCTGCTCCATCCAATTTCAGTTCCTATAGTAGGGACAAAGTGATCTGCAAAATATGACTCCTGGCTTTTATTTTTTTTTTTTAAAGCACAAGAGTGTCTGATGCACATCTAAGGAAAACATTTCATTAGCCATCCTATCAGAGCACACCCTCTGGAACAAGCTTTTGAGGAATACCTTACTGGGAAAGTCACTTTTTCTAGAGGGGTTTTCTGTGGGGTTTGTCTCTGCTTGATTGGAAAAAGGCAAAGCTAAAAGCAATGACAACAGCCCTGGTACACTAACAAAAAAAAAGCTATCAGAGAGCAAGACTGGTAGATATCTGGGTAATAGATATCTGGGTAATAATAATAAATAATATTTAGAAAATAAATAATAATAAATAATATCTGGGTAATTTTAGCAGAGTGCTGCTTCAAATACCTACAAGCCACAGCTGTCACTCTGCAGAACCGTAAGTCTTTTACTCTCAGTATCATTTGACAGCTACTATGAATATTATTAATACTGGTTATCTTGTTACTTCCATCTGACAGTCTCTGAAGTATTAAAAATAAATAAAGGGGGGGGGGGGGTAACAAAATGAGCACCAGCAGAAATCACACTGTCCTCCTCACCCTGAGGTGGTGCAATGGGCATGAACCCATAGTGAACCCAGCTGCTGTTTGATGGATTCTTCATCTGTTTCCTAAACTCTCTCCTATTTTTGAGGATCCATCTAAAAACCTGGATGAAGACACTATAAGCAGGGTGCCACCAAAAAGGCACTACACAAAGGAGGAAGAAGAGAGTTACTGCTCCCAAGAGCTACAGGGAGGACAGAGACAGCCAAGAAACTACTCGAGTAATCTGCAAGCCAAAGGACAGCAAATATCAGCTCTCTGCTACTAAGAGGTGTTGGGAAATCTCCTGGGGAGATTCTAACTGGACTCTGGGAGAAAATGTTTCACCATGAGAACAATTAGACATCAGAATAGACTGGCAAGGAAAATAGTGGATCCCCCCACACTGGAGAGCTTGAAGACTCAGCTTGAGGGGGTGCTGGGACATCTCAGTTAAACTATAAACAGAGAGCTCACCTTAAAGGGTTGGACCAGATCTTTGAGGTCTGCTCCAAACTGCTTTCTATGATTCCATTATTTTGGGCATTTACTGTCTCAATTCTTTGCTCTTGCCTTAGCTCACTTGAAAGGAATACTGGTTTAGCATTTCTCAACTCCTCAAGGGAGAAGGAAATAATGCAGAACCCCCTTGTTCTCACCAGTGTTTTATGGGTTTTGTTGTTGTTCTGTTCACTGGGTGTTTTTATCACATACCTGGACCTAGCTCAGCCTCAGCCTGCAGAGATGCTGGAGAAAGCCAGAGGACATCCAGATGACAGGAGCTATTTCTCATGAGAAACAAGTGTATGCAGGCATTACCAATGCTTCATGAGTTCTTCTAAGACTAGCAGCAAATAGCCATTGTTTTAAATTCACTTATAATACACAACAGCAGCAAGAAAATAACTGTTCTTACACAGCAGAAAACCAGCACTCAGCTTGTGGTTGCTAAGGACATTCCTTAGTGATGCAGAGATCTGCCCTATGAAACCAGTGGGGATAAGCATCCAAACACTGCTACCCTTCCTATTTTTTATTTAAGTAAATTACTTTCAAGAGGATAACACTATTATTGGCTAAGAGACCAGACAAAGCCCACAGAAATCAATGGAAATTGTTCTCTTGACTTCTCTGGGCTTTGGTCTGTGCCATGACCTACAACACTGACGGTCTGGAAATGAAAAAAACAAGATTACACAAAAAAAACTCAGATTCTCTCAGTGTTTTCCCAGCCAGTACCCCACAGAAGTCTGGCATCTCTCCATTTGTGGCTGCTTGGGGACACAGGCAATATACTCAGTGGTTTACTTACAAGCTGTCATTCTATGGTTATTCCATAGTAATATCTCCACCTTTTATCTCTGTACATCACACTATTAGAAGGCAATTGCATACATTTTAATTTCTTCAGGCCAAGTAAGTTCGTAACAAAATGTGATTTTCTTTGCAACAGCATTCACAAACCAGCCAAGCAAGAAATCCTTCCTCACCTACATCACAAACTAGGATTTCCTTTCTATTTGCCATTTCGATTTCCATTCGCTCCACCTAATTTTGGAGCCTTTAGGTGGAGCCTTTCAGCAGATCCCAAACGCTGAACAAAGCCACCTCAATTAAAGTGAGGGTAAAAAAAGGTATCTTACTACAGCACCTCCACTTTTTTTCTAGAGCCATTCCACACTCACACCTCAGTTTTCCTTGAGCAGGTTTGGCAATGTGTCAGTTACAAATTCTTTAAGCACTGGGCACCTTAAAAGCCAGGTGATTTAGTGATTTAAAGCTAAAAATGCTCCAGGGCTCATCCTTTCAAGTGTTTGTACTCTCCTGACTCTCAAGACTAAGATCCTGAAAAGCATGATTGATTTGCACATCTTTGCACTGTTTTTTTCAGACTATGCCTAGAACTCCCACTTCATTTCCGTCCATGAACCTTCCTTGTGAAGCATTCAACACCACCCTGCACAACACCCTTGACTCTGAGTTGAAGAGGTGTGGATTTGCCAGATGGACCACTTGGTGAATAAGGAAGGTTACACTCAGATGTGGCCAACAGTTCCATGTCCGAGTGGAGATCAGTGACAAGTGGCATTCTGCACCAGGCTGGATCCCAAGCACAAGCAAGGCTAGGTCAGGAGGGGATGAGGAGCAGCCCTGAGGAGGACTGGTGGATGGAAAGCTGGACATTAGATGTCACCGCCAACATCTGCCTCCCCCGCCGCTTGCGGCAGGACTGCTGTCCGGCCCCCTCTCCCTGCACCTATGGAGCTCCAGACCTTGTTTTTAAGGCATGAGGGAACTGAGAGGGGAGCCGTGCGTGTTACGGCTGTGGCACGAATCGACTCGGCGAAACGCAGCCGAGATGCCTTCGCTGCCTTCCCCGCCCCGCTTTCCTCGCCGCTCGCAGGCGGCTGCGCCCAACAGCCCCGGCCGCGGCCCCACGGCCTCCGCGGCGCTGAGGGAACCGCCCCCGGAGCCGCCCCCGGAGCGCTCAGCGCTTCTCCCGGCGCTCAGGGGCAGCTCCGGCGGAGCGGGCGGGTCCGCACATGCTCAGCAGCGCTACCGGCCGCCGCTTCCCTGCCCGCCCCCGGCTGCGCGCCCTTCGCTCGGTAGGTGCCTGCGGCCGCCGCCGAGCCTTCCGCCGACAGGCCGCGGAAGGAGGGAGGTGGGCGGCCCGCGGTCGGACCCGGGGCTCCCGCGGCGGGCGGGTCGGGTCGGTCCTGGGAGCTCTGTCCCCTCAGCGTGTCCCCTGCGGCCGGGACGGGGCGGCAGCGGTGGCGTGTTGGGGAACCGCCTGGCGGGGGGTGCGGGGTGATGATGACACGCACACGGGAGGAAAGTCGAGACGGGTATTTTGAGAAACAGCAGTTCTCTGCGGAGTTAGCAGCAGCACGCTTGGATGCTGTCAAAGCCGCAGGGTCTCTTTCCCCCTCTTCTTCATTCCTTAGGAATGAGCTGGATTTGCTGAGAACAGCCTTAAGGCTTCCCGCAGGACTGCAGTTCACTACCTGCTGATTCTGTTGGCACCAGGGAAAGGGGGGATCACACTCATTTGAAGCATTTTTGAAACACATTCTTAGTTAACCTTACTAAAAAAACAAACCAAACAATAACCAAAATATCTGTAACTTGACAAGTGATGGCTTGCAGTCCTTAAAGCACTTTACCTCATGCAACTAAATAAAGCTGGATTCTCATCTGAAAAGATCTGGTGGTTATTTAAAATCTGCCAGATCTTCAGATTAATAATCTGCCTTTAAAACACCAAGCAAGGTAAAAGGGCTTTTTGATATTCACTGGAACACCAACAGATTCCCCAGATGAAAGCTGTACTGCTGTTTATCAGAACAGCAGCATCTGGCCTAATCTCACTGTTCCAGCATCACTGGGAGGCTGACAGAACCCATGAGTATGAAGGAGAAAACTTTTCCTTTAAATTAAAAAGCAAAACTACATTCCAGTCCTGAGTTTAGCATGAATAAATTGACATATTTATGATAGAGCACATCCCTGGAGATGACAACTTAGAAGCATTACTTGGGGGAGATGTACCCAAAGCAGTGGGGTGCCTATTTTCTAGCCTCATGTCAAGCTAATTACTCTTTCCTCATAGGTATGAATTACTCTAGGTTCATCACCACTGTGAGTGCAGCAAGAAAAGCCTCTCCAATAAGACTTCTGAGTGAGTACATGCCCCTTCATTCTTCCCTGGTTTGTTTTGCAAAGGTATCATTGTGTTTTAGACTTTGCTGGGGTAACATGGCTAAAGATTTGAAAAGTTTTGAAAGAAAACTCTGCTATAAACTGACAAGAAAGGCCAGTTAACTGCTCTAACTTCTGTCATGTTGAGATGTCAGGCAAGTGTAAAGAAGAATGAACAGCCTTAAACCTTCTCAGAAACCCATCCAGATGGAAGAAGTAGCATTGTTGTGTCAACATGCAGCTGAAAAAAATCTCTGCCTCTAAGGCAGGACTTTTGGCACAGTTTGCTGCTGAATTTATGCTGGTTGGAGTTCAGTCCCCTTACTATGTTTCTTCCCACCTCACTTTCCTGTAGACTGTTAACATCCTCACTACCCCCACCCCTTCAGTGTTACTACACTTTCCTTTCCTGTATTACACATCTCTAGGGTACCAAGTTGCCTGGTGTTCTGTGGGATAGTTAGAAAAGGTTAACTGTCTACTTGCTTATTCACTTGAAACCTGCAGGGACCTGCCAGATTGAGAGCAGGAGACATACCTCACTAGTTAAGCCTTCAGGGGTCAGTTTCCTCTCCTGGCAAGGGCTTGGCATTTGCTCTTCTGCTTAAAATGCTTCATAAAGGTACAGCAAAGTCAACTCACTCTAGTCAGCCTCTATAACTTTCAAATGATGCATTAATACATGTTACTCTAATATTAAATAGTACAGCTTGTGCAGAAGGAGACATGAGGCTGCAATTTTGACAACTAAGTAAATTTCTCTTTACCAGAAAAGTAACAGACAGGACCCAAGTTACTAAACTGATAAGAATTAACTCCCCATGCTCAAATTTGATAGTAGCAGAGAATTAAGTCAATAGCAAAAGGCTATAAGCCAGGTCTGGTGTCATCTGCCCCATCATGCCTTATGTCAGAAGGTCAGGAGAGCATCTTGTGAGCTCAGATGTAATGCAATCAGGTGCCCTTGCTGGATTAAGGTCCAGTTTGCACTGCACAGATTGGATCTGAATGATTGGGAAACTGTGATTTGGAAGCAAGAGTTGTTAACCATTTCTTCATACTGAATTATTTACACAGGGCCTCTGCCACTAAAGCTGGGCTGGCAGAAACATTCCCACTCCCTTATGGAAAACCTATAATCACCAGTGTGGTTCTGTTGTCACAGTGTGTGTCACTAGTAGCTGCACTACTGCCATATCAGCTAAAGTGAGACTGAACAAAAAACAGATTTTTTGATTCCAGGTCAGTCCAAACAGAAGATCATTATTAAATTCTTGAAGCTTAAAAGTCAACAGTCACAGAAAAAAAAAAAGTTTTTATAGAAACAGAACACCCCCAATAAACTATTAACTTTTTATTCTCACTTTGAACCAAAGATGATCTTTTGTTTTGGTTTGTCCCCACTCCACCCCTGACACTTAATCCATGTTAAAAAATAATCATCATACTTTTCTATTAATAATCATCATCCTTTTGAATTAATGAGAGTTAAAAATGAAAAATGGAACCAATTTCTCTGGTCCATTTTTATATAGTGGCTAAAGGCTATGATTGGGATAGCAATAGTCCAGTTGTAACCAGTCTTTTCTTTTCCTCTAGCTGAACTGATGCAGAAGTCTCCTCCATCTCTCATCTCCCTGGCTGGAGGGGCACCAAACCCCAACCTTTTCCCATTTAAGAGGGCTACTGTTGCCATTCAGCATGGGACTGCTATTGAGATTGGGGAAGACCTGATGAAGAGAGCTCTCCAGTACTCAGCCTCAGCAGGGTACCTGTCACAGCTGCTTGCACTTCAACATACCAATAAAAAAGGATCATAAAATCCTTTACAATTGCATTCATTCACTTGTGTTTTTAAAACCTCTTTGTAAAACTTGTTTTACAGAAGAATTTTAACTACTTCGAATTTGCCTCACTGTTTAGATTCTACTTAAAGTTTTGAGCAAAGGAGTAATTGTAAAAAAACCCAACCTAATCCTAGTTATTCTCAAGGCAGAGCATTTCCTGGCTGTATTTGGAAAAAAGTGGAAAGATCACTTCTGTGAGTGGATATTGTTCCACCTCCACCCCCTATTCCATCATTTGCAAATCATTTCTGAAATCAGACTCAGGACTGCATGCTAGGTTAGGCAGTGATTTAGGGGAACAACCTAGCTTCTTTAGCCTAGAGATGTGAAACCTTATTTCATTTATGTTTCAGGATTCCAGAGCTGTTGTCTTGGCTAAAAAATTTCCAACTGAATCTGCATAATCCCCCCACAGCCAACTACAGTCCTGAGCAAGGACAGATGGAAGTGTGTGTCACAACTGGCAGCCAGGAAGGCTTGTGTAAAGTAAGACCAAAAGTTTTTCTATGTTAAGAGCATTTATTTTGGAAAGATGTTTATTCTTCCATCAGTTCAGTTATACTCAGCATTAAGTGTGACTGTGTAACTATATACACCCCTAATTGAGATATTTAATCCCACTAAGAAATAAGTGGTATGAAATAAATGTACAGGGCAGGCACAACCTTCCTAAAAATGATTTTCCTCTTGCAGGTGTTTGAAATGCTGATTAATCCTGGGGACAACATCCTTTTGGATGCACCTACATACTCTGGGACACTAGCAGCTGTAAGCATTCAGCTACAGAGCATTTTGCATGGTACATTTGAAATAAAAAGCAGTGTAATAACATGATCTGCAGGCTTACATACACTGCCTGTATTTACTGTATAAACATAGCTATGAATCAAGTTTTTAGAGTTTGAAAAACTAGAGTTTGAGTTTTGTTCATAAATATTAATTAGAAGCTTTTCTACTAAAAAATTCTAGTGGGTATTTAATGTGTCAGCACATTCACCTGAAGTACTTCATCATCTGATTATCCCATAGCTATAAATAGCTATATATATTTTTACATATATATATAAATATATAAAACTTGGAATGGGCCTGAAGCATCCATATGAGTATGAAGATGAGAGTTAGGAAGAACTATACAAAAATAGAATTTGCTTCTGAAAATTCACTTATTTATGATGTAATTAAACAGCAGCTCAAAATGTGTAAGAACTGCAAGAATGCCTGGAATGGATAATATACCACAATTACAGGCTAGTCTCCCCTTGTATCAGAAGGAATTTTGTTATTTGCTGTGCTGTTTGAATCTTGTCTAATCAACTCTGCCTTTGCTAGGAATATATTTTGACAACACAGCAACTTGCATATTTACTTAAAAATGCAGAGCACTAAACAGTACAAATTGAAATTCCACAGAGGGGAGACAAGGTTTTTTTGTTGGTATTTTACCTGTATTTTTTCACACTGCTGTCAACATGTCACTGCAGTAGCATCATTTCCTTCTTTTGTATTGCTAAGTGTATCTATTGAGATCACATTCTTTGCCCTTTGTCAGTGAAGAGTAGCTTCTAGTTCTGGCACTTCCACTGAAGTGGAGTGTGGATTGTATGAAATGAAGGTGCTCTGAGCTTACTATCTGTAGTGAGAGCATGAGGAGCCCTAAGAGGACAATTTCAATTCACAAAATTCTACTTTCCTAGAGAAGAAAAGCAGCAGCTGGACATAGGAGCTGCCTGTCTGTTGCCTTAACAGGGCACATAAGAGTCACATGTTAAGCTTGACAAACCTCACAGCAAATTCAGGCAAACTTTGGGATCATGAGCAAATGGAGTTGGAGATTATAAAGTCAGAAAGATTTTCTATCAATTCAATTTTACACTGCCAATGACAAAAGGAAGACCTTGGAATTCTGCCATGGATGACAGCTTTGTTCCTCCTATCAACAGCTGAGACCTTTGGGTTGTAACATAATTAATGTTCCTAGTGACCAACACGGCATTATTCCCAAAGCTTTAAAAGAGATTCTATCTACTTGGAGCTCAGATGATGGGAAAAATCCCAGCTGCCACCTCCCCAAGTTCCTGTACACCATCCCCAATGGTTGCAACCCGACTGGGAACTCCCTGACTGCGGAGCGCAAGGAGGAGATTTACCAGGTATGTGGTCAGGGCAGGCTGAGCCTGGCAGGTGGGAGTGGGTGGGTGGCAGTCTCTGCAGCAGAGGATGTCCCATGGGTGCCATTTGGGCACTTACTGGTCCAGCAGACATCCCTTCTAGAGCTGGTTCCTTGCAGAAACCATTTCATGGCAAGTCTTGGGGGGTGGACTGTGCATTAGATGCACTGTTGGGCAGCAGCAGCCACTGTTGGCTGATTTGCTGTGGACTGAATGCAATTGCTCTGCAGTTTGAACCCTAAAGTTTAGTTCCATGTGTGTCCTTGTGCCATGTTAACTCCTATTTATTGCTTGATGTATAAATTGGTCAACTGGAAGCTTCTTTTGGTGGGACCTTGTACATAATGAGTGAGAAATCCATAGGATCATCATATGGTAACAGGGCCAGAGGATAGAAAGAACTGCATTTATTTACAGTGCCTTTCCATTGAAATAAGCTTTACTTCTTATTCATTTCTTAGCTTGCAAGAAAATATGATTTCCTTATAATAGAAGATGATCCTTACTACTTTCTTCAGTTTGAAAAGGTAACACCTTCCCTACTTCTCAGTACCACCTTCTCTGAGGGGAGAGCTGAGCAATGTGTAGTGCAGCTTTCTTAGAAAGTGCAAGGGGAAGAGGTGTAAAAGTAGAATTCTTGACAAGAAAAAGGTATACTGAACTTGGATCATTAAAATTTGGTCCTATCTTCTGATTTCAAGATCAAGCTAAAAGCTACAGGGTCCCATCTTGGAAATTATCAAAGTATCTGTTTACTGCATTAAAAAATCTTGGCAGAGAAGTCATTATTTCTCTTTCCTGAGGGCATCATAACAAAACTTGGACTGAACACTGCTGAACAATGGGCTAGGCATCAAAAAACCAACAAGGCTGATTTCTTGGTGACAGAATATTGTAATCACCTCAGACAGCTTAAACAGTCACTTCTCAGCAAGTTTTGCATTTTTCAACTTGGAATGCACAGCTGTAAAATATTTATTATCAAATTACTACTTCAAGAAATTGTGTCTTCATAGTAAAAAAAAGAAAAAAAATAATTGCATCTTAATCTGTACTAGTACCCTGAATTTTCTTTCTTTTTCTTCCAAGCCATGGGCTCCATCTTTCCTCTCAATGGATGTGGATGGCCGAGTTATCAGGACTGACTCTTTCTCTAAAATCCTCTCCTCTGGGTAAGGCCTGTTCCAGACTGCTCTCCACTGCCCCTGCAGAAGGCACAAGGCTGATACTTCATACAGAATGATCAGACATGTCACAGTGTTCATTCATCTCATACCTATCCACTTCTGCAACATACTTTTGAATCCAGTTTTTCTCAGTCCATTCACTTCTCATGTCATTTAACTCCAGATTCTGTTTCTTTTCTGATGCTGATAGTTAAGCCACTCTCTCATGTAACCCATTTTTGCAGACACCCTCTAGGCAGACAGACAGATGCTGGATTGCAGCTCTGTTCCCAGAATTCCCAGGAGCCTTTTTCTTCTTTTTCCAATTTCCCCTTTTCCCATTCCTGCAGACTCCCTGAGCTTGTAATAGAGGAGTGATGGCATCACAGTCCACCAGCTAGTCAAGGGTTGTACTCATCTCTCCTCTTCCAGCCTTACAGTTTTTTCAGGCTACTTCCACCCCTGAAAAACTCAGCTGGCTGCTTTTATTTCACCCAAGTCAACCTAATGGATTTTTAGCTTGCTTTTGTTTATTACCCTAATAGCTATAAGAAAGAAATGTGAATTCTGCACTGGCAGCTACTGGATTATAACTCCATCCCTGAGAAAGGGAGGAGACAACATCACACCAAGTGTGATCACACTTTCAGAAGTGACACTGCAAGAAGGCATGGGGTGGTTTTATCTTTTATATATTTAAATATAAATATATTTATTTAGCCAGTCTGTAAAGATGGGTCATGAGAACTGAAGCATGAGTAAGAATGTAGCTTCTCAGTTTAAACTCCATTTATTCTACAGGACTGAAAGGGATTGAAGGAATAAAGCTGTTTGCCATTTCCCATCTGTTTTTCATAAAGCCTGAGCATTCATGATTTTTCATGACATGAAAGCCTATCTTTCCTTCTCTTTGATCCATGTAATCTTTATGGTTGCAGAGGAAAGTTTACAAATGTGGGATATGTCCCAAGGTCTCAGAACTAAGCAGCTACAATAAGCATTAAAAACCTTTAGATGTTTTTATTTCATGACTTTGCTACTCAGCTCATAAATTGCCTAAGCCTGGGGCTTAGGGCAGTACTGAGACAGAGATAAATGCATAAAAAATCCTTACATTATCAATTAAATCATTACATGTTTTCCCAGCTATAAATTAAACTATAACTCATATAAAGCATTCGCACATTGAATTTCTATAGTAACTTTTTCTTTGATCTTTCCTAGGTTAAGAATAGGTTTTCTGACAGGTCCCAAGCCTCTTATTGACAGAGTTATTCTGCACATTCAGGTTTCAACAATGCATACCAGCACCTTCACACAGGCAAGTACCAAACTGCCAGCTGACTTGTTTCTGAAAAGAAGAGAGCATATTCCCAATTGCAAGAAGCCACAAACAAACACTTTGCACTGCAGCGGTTGCTCTGGACTTCTGCAGTTTTTTGTGACAAGCACCTACAGCATCAGTTCTGCCAAAAGAAGAGACAGCACCATAGAAATTATGTCTAGAAGAGTCTCTCAGTGCATGGAAAGCACAGTTAGTATGCCCTTAACACTCAGATTTAAAGAACCAAGATCTAAAACACTTTCTATCTCTTGCTAGTAGGTTCAGTTGAAAAACCTTGATGTAAAGCATACATTGGAAGAAGCACTTCATTTTTTTTTGTGGTTTCATTCTACTCTGTGCAACACCATCAGCCCACAGAAACATTACAAAGCAGGTTGCAAACTACAGGAGTAATAATAAAGAAGGCATTGAACACATCTAATTACAGCTTCCAGCTCCATTAGTTCATCAGAGGCAATATTAAAGCAGGGTAGCTGTTAAAAGCAGGAAGGTAAAGCAATGTACATTGCCTTCCTTTTTGTCCCTGATTACCATCTTTATCTTTCCATCCATTTTTCCTTCCCCCTACCCTGGCTTCCAAACCCTGCCATGCTCCTCAGCAAGAGCAGTAGCATGGACTACAGCAGCCCCTTGCTGTGGCCACCTGTCAAGGGCTCCAGGACACCCTGCAAGCAGTTTCTTTCCTGGGGAATTCTGCAGAACCCATCAGGCTGTGTAGCTTTTATTGATTGCACAACAGGCCTGTTTAAAATACCCTGCTAACAATGTGTTTCATTTCTTCAGATTATGATATCACAGCTGCTTCAGCAATGGGGAGAAAAGGGTTTCTTGGAGCACATAGACAGGTAGGGTCATGTCATATGCTGAATATCATCTATCATTCTGCTTCTTGTTACACTCATAAAACATTCCTCACAGCCAGCAGCTCAGAAAAGGTGCATCTGCATAGGCCACCTGGGTAAGGCAGGTCAGAGAGTGTTCACACAAGAGGCCTGAAGGGGCTCAGTCTGAAGTTGCACACAGGCAGGTGTCTACTCCATTTCAGGTGCCTACTTAGATGCCATTAGAACCCTAAGCTGCCTCCTCTGGGGGAGTGTGTTACACTCTGCAGAGGCCTGGAACAGGAATGTAAGCAGCAGAAAAAGTTCTTTTATCTCACTGTAACAGCCACTTCTGAACCCTGAGCACCTGCCTGGTGCCCATCCTGTAAACATCAATATATATTAAAAAAAAACAAACACCAAAGTACCAAAGCAGACACAGCAGCCCTGGCTGCTGATTGAAGGATGAGGAATACAAAAGAGAGGCTTTTCAGAGAAACTTGGACAACACTTAAATTCAACTTTCAGCAGTTCAAAAACATAGATCCCAAAAGCATCTCAACACTTACCTCCTCCCTGGAGGCCAGAAGGCATTCTTGCTCCAGCCACAAGACTGTTCCTTCTCCTCAGCTAAAGGAAACAGGGCAGCAAGAGGGTAGCTGCTGCCCTTTATAACCTCATCTCAGTTGCCAGGTGGCTTGCTGAGGCCCCACAGCTGCCTGCCACCACTTCCAGGTGCTTCCATTTGGATAAGGTGGACTTGTTAGATCCTGCCTTTGAGTAAGAGCTACAGCTGGATTTTTGTGGAAGTCTTGTCTTACTAGCACTTAAAATTTCATTCCAATGTGAAAGAGATAAAGGCAGAAATCTTGCAACAGAATTTGTGATGTGGTAAATGGAATCATATAGAATCAGAATGATTTGGCTAGGAAAGACCTTTAAGATCAATACTGAGATTTCCCATTTCATGCAGAGTGCAGCAATTGACACAGGCTGAGTCTCAGAACTATATAAGCCTCTGGTGGTGCTGGAGACACATTGGAGCATTCAAGGGAAACAAATGGGCTCTGAAGTACTTGTAAGATCATGACTTGGAGTTGCTGGTTTCCTTTCAGAGTGGTGGAGTTCTACAGGACCCAGAGGGATGCAATGCTTAGTGCTGCTGACAAGTGGTTAAAAGGTCAGTGAGCACAGCTAATTAATTTTCTTTACACCTGTTTATCATCTCTGTGGTCAAGAAACATCACTAAAGTTCACCTCTTGATTCCAGTGACAGGTAAGGACTATAAACAAGTCAGTGATGTTAAATATTACACTTAAAAATTATCTAGTGCTGCTGTTGTCATCCTTTTCTGCTGGGACAAGAGATGGTGATGAGAAAAAAATCTCACATGCTCTTTGTAAAACTGCTTTCTAAAGTAACATGGTATTTCACTCCACTATGTTCTTACACTTTTTATGTTGAAACTCCCTGTCTGAAACAGGCAGATTTAGTGGCCTTAATTTAAAGGAAGATCTAAGCAATTAATTCAGCAGTAGTGATGATTTTTTTTTTGTCAGAAATCAATTTCAAGTATCCCCTTTTGTGGTTAATCATGGAGCACAGAAAGAATTTGATCAACAGTAATGCAATTACAGTTAGTGACTCACTCCTTTTAGTCCCAGGGGAATCAGCAATGAATGGGTAAGATCGACCCACCTACTTTAGATAGTTGTTCAGAAAAAAAAAAAGAAATACTTCATATCTAAAACCCCAGAATTAGCAAGCATAAGTGCATAACATTAATTATGTGGTGCCCAAGTACCCCTGTTCCATGGTTAAATACATCAAGGAAGAGGTGGAGAAGATGTCAAGTCAAATAAATAGTTTCTTAAAAAAATATATCCAAAAGCAGGTGAAGAATTCCAGGTAAACAAGGAGTATGCCATAAGCCTGCAAACAAAATCTAAGAGCAGGGGATCTGTGATCTGATCAGTTAAAGGTGGGGCAGAAATCTCCTTGATTTCCAACCCAGATGATGTGATGATTCCCTTCTTTTCTCTCTCTCCCCAGATGTGGCAGAATGGTACCCTCCTGCTGCTGGCATGTTCTTGTGGATCAAAATTAAGGGCATTTCTGATACTCAGCAGCTGATAATGGAGAAAGCTTTGCAGAAAGAAGTATGACCTATGGTTTAATGGCATATGATGCTCAAATGAAATGAGTGGAGGATAAGATGGGTTTACCACATCTGCCTGTACACATCAGGCATTGTCACATAGTGACTCGTTCATATTTTCATATCCCTATTCAGACTTTTCTATTTAATCAGCTTATTTAAATTTAAAACATTGTGTAGTACAATGTCAGGTATCCACCATACAGTATTAATATCTCTATCTACATGAATGATGGCTCACCACTATATCTTTTAATGAAAGAAATTAACTGTGATTTTATTGTAATTTTAAGAGCCAGACCTGTGTCCTGAGTAAATTACATCCCACCTCACTGCTGCTTCTAAACATTGCTGAGATAACCTGCTAGCCCATCAGCCTGGGCAGCCAAAACTCAGAGCTCTTTGATTTTCTTACCAAAAGTCTGGTTCTATGGTGCACATTTTTGGTTTGTCACTTTGAAGAGAGTGAATATATTATGCTGTGTTCTGAGAACAGTGTTTCAGCAGTGAGCCTTCTCCAGTGGAATTTAACATGCTTTCAAGCTGTAGAAGTGGTGATAACTGGGTGCCTAATCATTTTTCCTTAGGTGTTACTGGTTCCTGGAGGAGCATTCAATATTGATCATTCAGAGCCAAGTTCTTATGTCAGAGCCTCCTTCTCTCTGTGCTCTCCAGCCCAGATGGATCTGGTATGTGAGATTATGATTTTATTTGGATGTTCTTATCAAGGCAGGTTCTGAGGTAATAATGCTCCCTTGTTTTTACTTGCTTCTTCAGTGTTTTCTTGGATGTTGGTGTAGGGGTTTTAGTACTTAGGTGATTCAGCAGAGTTTTGAAGCAGTGTTAGCTGTTTCTGAGGCAAGATACTCATATCCAAATGACTTGAAGAGTGCCAAATGTTTAGGACCTCTTAAAATATTCTCTGTATCTCATACATGCACTGAATCCTCCCAGCCATTATTCATAAGGGCTTTACTGAAGTCAGGAAGTTTTGTTATTTGCTTTAGCATTATCAGGCAATCTTTTATTTTTCCAGACTTTCCTGTGATTGAATTATCTGTTTTCTTGTGTGTGTGTGTTGTCATCATTCCTTTATAAGAAAGAATAATTGGGTTTTTTTCATACCATTGATATATATGTTGCATCTCATTTCTCAGGCACTCATCTTTATGTATTTTAGGAATATATGGGATGTTATTTGGCTGTATTTGCAAAATCAGTGGGAAGAAAGATAGGAAACATTTGTCCTTATTTATTTGAGTTAATATTAATTTAATTCAGGTGCTTGAAACAGTTCAGTGTCCACAGTTTACTTACATTCAGTTGTGCAGGTTTGTAACAGATGAGCACTTTGGCTGTCTCTCTTTCTCCTCTCCTGTATTCTATTTCTTCCTTCTTTATAAAGTTTCATAATCACACTTGAAAGTCAAACTGTATCTTCCAGATGCTTCCCCCCTCAACTGTTCTTCTGTCACCTTTGGAGCCTCAAAGCCCTGATATTAAGATAAAAGAGACACTCAGGGATCACTGGTTGTATTAAAAGTACAACTGTTCAGTTTCATCTGAACTCTGAATAGTCTTTGAACATCAATACATGTATTTTTCTGTTGCAGAAAACTCAGCCTTTTACTTCCTATCAGAAAAGTGGAACCTTTGTCCAGTCAAAGCTCATACATGTTGTTACAAAAGGAAAACAGAGAATATCAGCAGAATTTTGCACTGTGAAGCACTGAGTTTGTACATGGTTAGGGTAGCTTTACAGGTTTGCTGTGTTTCCTGTTCTGCTGGAATATAAACATGAACCCTGTTTTTTGTCATTGCAGGCCTTCAAGAGACTGGCTGGCCTTATAAAAGAAGCTTTGTGAAGAAGCTACACAGGGCTCTTGCAGCAAAATCATCTCCAGAACATACTCCTTAAAATTAGGGTTTCATCAGAACACTTCAAAAGCAAGCACAATGCAGTGGATGTTTCCTTAGATCATTTCAGATCAGAAAAAAAGCTACAAATAGTGAAAACCAATGTGCCTAACTTTTTTTGACTGAACATTGCATTACTAAATTTATTCCAATTTAGAAACATTTAAAATACTCAAAACCAAAATGTTCTGTTTCCCATCAAATCGATGGTTTTCTTAGATTTTAATTGATTTTTATCCTGGCTTTTGCTTTCCATTTGGGTTGGGAAACAGGGAAATCAGTTACTTAGGAAGTTGCACCTGAAATGTTTTTAGTCACTATTATTTAATCCCAGCTGATACATTCCTGCAGTACCTTGTATTGGAATTGTTTTCCTCCTGGTCCTGCTGTATGGTATCTGATTTTGAAGATGTGAAGATCAGTATTTAATTCTACTGAAGTTTTGTCAGATAAAACTGGTGTAGGGATATTAAAAAATGGAAACTCATCCAGCAAAATTAGGTTGTGATTACAAACCAAACTAGTTGGCCTAAGGTCCCTTGCACTTTGCATGGGTTTTGCAGCTCTTTTTTATGAGAGGCTTTCCACTTCAGCCTGTGAATAATGACTGTGTAGCTGTGTCAGGAAGCCTCTGTTGTGCAGAGGCAGGTGGATGTGCTCACAGAACTGCTCTCAGTCAGATGTGGTTTGGAGCAGAGTGGAACTGCACAGGGACACTGGAGTGGACAACACCCTGACACTGCCAGGTCTGCAAACCAAGCAAAATGGAAAAAATAAATATTTTGCTCTATAATCCCTTGGTGGTTGTTGTCCCAAATGTCTGATTCTTGGCAACATGGACAAAAACCTTCAGGAAGTTTTAACAGATCCTCTGAGGCTTGTGACTTGTTTTATTTAATTTGGGTGAAAACTCTCTGCTTTTCCACCAAGAGCAGATGGTTGATGCCTTATGTGCAAGTGTGCAGAATCTCAAGGTAAAAGTGTCTTCAAGAAACCAAGCAATCCTTCAGCAGCTCAGGTATCTCAACCAAATAATGTTCAGGCACAACCTTCCTTAACTGAAAGTTTCACAAGAGTCATGTTTTAGTATTAGCAATAATTTCCATTCTCTTTTTCTCTGCTAGTTATAAATAGCATATAAAAGTAGCAGAGATGTGTGCCTTGCCCAGCACCTCTCCTAGCATCAGGATCATTCCAGTGCCTTCTGTCCAGCATCACCTTTTCTCTCTAAGCAGGGCTGCTTAACAACAAATGTTGTGTTTCAATTCGGTTTCTTAACTACATGCAGAAATATTGACAGCTCTGCTGCATCAAAAAGGCAATTTCTGTCTTGGGTTCAATTTAGAAAATCATTTTATACAACAATATGTGTCTTGTAAGTAATATATTTTTACAGAGGAATAAATGTAAATGTCATTTAAGACTGATTTTTGTTCTCAGGCAAATGCTACTGTCATTGTCAAATACTATTGTCATTTGGGCAGACCTGAGTTAAGAAAACATAATCAAAACAAAAATAATCATCATTATATTGCTGATGCATTGAATGCAACTCTTAATTTCCAGAGATCTAAATGTTAATTTAGTAGAATGTAAGCAAAATGTAATTCCATTTGCTATATATTAGATGCTTTTGCTATCAGCTAATTTAATTTAGAGTTCGGTGGTTTCTTCCCTTGACTGTGGTAAAGAATCTAAAATGAAATACCCTGAATGATGCAATTAAACAATAGCAGTGAAATCTTGTATGCACATTCTGTTTCCTTGAACCTCTTAAAGCAGAGTTCCTGGTCTCCTGGGAGAGAGAGCATTTGCTGGGATTAAATGTTCTTGGAGGAAGCCATTTAGAGACAAGCAGAAAAGAGTGGGCAGCAGGCTCACATGGAAAAAAATAGTGTGGCAAATAAATAGTGTGGAAAAAAAATTGTGCTTGGGCTCTGCTGGCTAGTCAGGCTGTTGGCAGAGGAAAACCACATAGGAATTCTGCCCAAACAGCCCCTGTGTGTGACCCAAACAGTTCTGTGGTACAGGAGACATCAATCTCCACCCATCCTCTGCACATCACATTGTTCCACACGTCGAGGCTCATGTGACACACCCTGCTCCTGCTTTGCAGGTGTTCCAGATGTTCCAGAGGGGAGCAGCTGTGTCCTGGGAGGATGGAAATATCCACAGCTTCAACCTCATTCCTGAATATAAAAATATAATAATATATAAATAATATATTGACAATGTTCCTGTTCACGCAGGTCACAACTGAAGAAAAACATTTCCCTTCACTTTCACACCAGAGCCCAGCAGTGATTAATGAATAATTCAGAAAAAAATTGATGAACAATTGATGAAACATTCTATAATTCTCTGGCCATGTTTCATTCTCTCCCTAGCAATTCCACAGTAACCCTTCTATGTTAGCTGAGTTGCAGACAGGACTTCTAGAAAGCAACATGCACAGATGATTCAGGGATTGATTTCTGTGGGTATCAGTCACGTTGGCAAGTGATGTTTGGTGTGAACAAGAGCCCCAGTGACTCAGGAGTTTCAAAGGCAGAGGAAATCATCATCAGCTTTATGAACACAACACTTTATCAAGGTAGTCCTGTCACCAAGTCCTGTCTAAATTCCTAAAACAATTACATGGTTTCAGTGTCCTCTGATAAAATCCATATAAAGCTTTCATGACTCGGTCTCAGAATTACATGGGCAAGAGGAAATCTTGGCCATGTGCTCGTGAGCTTCCTGGATGAAATGTTGCCCATGCAGACACACACTGCCTCTGGGGACTAGTGACAGTGGAAAAGGTGTTTTGCAACAGCTCAGGAGCATGCTCTGCCCTTTCACTGTTCAAAATGAAGTGATTCTCAGGACAGATGAAGTGAGCAGGGTAACACTGGAGAAAGGACAATAGGATGCAGCATATGAGAAAAGCCCAGTGATAACAGACAAGAAGAAATCTTCCCCAAAGACACATACAAATGGTTCAAACTAACTCTGTTAGAGGTGTTTCTAATATTCATTCACAGTGCTAACCTCACTTTCTGATTGTGAAATAGCCTTTTGAATGGAAAAAAAAAAAAGTTTTATTTAAAATTATTTATATGTTAAGGATGATAAGCATCAGGACAAAATAATCATGCATGGCTGTAAAGGATCTCATTGGAAATACTGCTTACTCTGCTTTTTCCCAGGCTGTAACAGAACTCTTCTAATAGCTTTGCTAGTATCTTTCCTTCCTAACTTCTAGGAATGTACTAGCTGCCACAGCCAGCAGATTGACAGAGCACTGAAGGTACAACAGACTGTGATGAATGAACTACACAATAGTTTTGTCCCTGCCCAAGCCTGAAACCTGCAACAAAACCTGTTCTCTTGCTCTTAGGCAGCACTCTTCATTCAGAGAGTTATAACTGGTTTATACATGCACCCAGCATCCCAGCATTAGAAAGCACACAGGGACATGAAACAGCTTCTGGTCTTGGCCCATGGATCCAGCCTGTCCAGACCCCTCTGCAGAACCTCCCTACCCTCGAGCAGATGGGCACTGCCACCCAGCTGCAAACCTACTGAGGGTCAACTCAAGCCCCTCATCCAGGTCATCAGTGAAGATTAAACAGAACCTGTCCCAGTACTGAACCCCAGGGGACACCACTGGTCACCAACTGGATTTAACTCCATTCACCACCACTCCTTGGGCCCAGCCATCCAGCTTTGTTCTGGAGACAATGCCTCACTTCATTATAGAGGACTATATTTTGGCTCTCAAAAGCTCTGTGAGGAGAATCTCATCTTCCATAGTCCTTTTCATGACATCACCTTTTTGTTGTTTCATGTTACAATGGGTCTCCTGTTAGAGATGTATCTTAGTGACAGCTCAATAAAAGGTTTTTTAATTATTGAAATATTTTTTCTTTTCTTGGTTAATGAAAGCAGATTAAAATGGTGGGTTTGGTGTTAATACAATTAGCTCATTTATCTTTTTTTTTTCCCTTCACATCTTAGTGAAGGTACCAATATTTCTGATGGTGTAAGCATCAAGATACTACTGGCAAGTAATACTAAAACTCACTTTTAATCAGAATCTCTTTTGGGACCCAGGTTCAGCATTTACAAAACAAGCAGCCCTTTAACAACCTCTGACACTTGCCAGCCTCAGGATGACTGCATTTTGCTATCTAGTTTATACAGACAGATGAAGCAGGTAAAAAAAAACAACCCAAAACAAAAAAGATTGAGGTAAGGGTGTAGATAATAAGGGAAAGTGAAAACATGATGAAATATTTATGGGAAAGGTTCCAAAACCATGGAGCAGAAGACTAGCATCCCTTACAGTATTTCTACACCAGCAAGGGCTCTGACATTTTTCACCAACTGATTTGTGAGCAGTGTATTAGATTTATTGGAAACAAAGGACTCATCATCATATTAACAGGAGAGGGGAATCATCCTGTTGAGAAGATAAAGCAAAATAACAGAATTCTGTGAGCACAGAGCATCCAGCTGGTGGGAAGCTTTAGAACTAGCTTAGCCAACATCATGAAGCCCAAAGTGAGCCCATGCAGGGTCTGCTTCTCAGACTGCTGCAGTGAAAACTCTGCACTCTCCTGTGCAGCCTGGAAATTGGATTTGTTTTTAAGCCTCCAGAAAATGTTCAGAAAAATTAGCAAATGCCTGCAGGAGCCAGAAGACTGGGCTCGTAATAAGCTAATAGAACTTATTTCAGCTAGTGAAATGAACAGGATGGCTGGGAAAATAAGCCATATTTCTGCCCCCTAAAGCTTTTTCTTACTTTCTCCAGAAGAAATTGAAATTATCCCTTTTCAAAGTTCTTCTAGAAAGCTGCTACCTTGCTCTTCTTGAGAAACCAAGATGGAGAGACTAATTCAGTACCTTGTGGTTTTGTAACACCTAATCTAGTTTAAATTGCACCATGTCATCAGAGCAGAGTTTAAAATGCCATCAAACTCCATCCTTTTCCACACTGATGGCTAAACCCTGCAGTTTGCTGAGTCACAGAAAACTTGCAGCAGTAGCTCTGTGTAAATGAAAGGCACCTTTTGTCAGTGGCAAATTTGTAATGTAACTTTGACCAGACTCAGTGTCTTTCCTGCTCTTCCTATGGGTAAATACAACCAGAGTATAATTCAGAAAGAAAAATATTGGTTTTGCACATGCAGGAAAACCCTCCAGTTTGCCCAGCACACATCCATTTCTCAATTTCCCTGGTGACTATGGTGAGAGGAATAAAACAGCTCCAGGAGCTACAGCATTTAATTCCAGCACTGCCACAGAGCAGTCTTCCCTGCCAGTGTGCTTTGGTGACATGAAGCAAATATAGAATATACCTCCTTTGAAAATACAGTTTCCTTTTAGCTTGCAAGACTTTGATTTCCTCATGACAGAGGGTGACCCATATTACATTCTTCAGCTGGAATAGGTAAGTACTTGCTTGTGGTTCTTAGTATTCCTGTCATGAATGATTTCTCTCTCTCAAGGAGCAATGTATTTTCAGCTGCCCCAGTTAAACCATTCAAAACCACACTGAATGCAGTGCTCCCTTCCTTAAAGACCCCAGTGGGTGAAGCTGAGCAAGCCAGCTGGAGAAGGAGAATTTCTGTAGAAAAATTTCTTTTTTCTCATCACTGGACTTGCCTTAAATTCAGGTTCCCTGGAGCTCTGCTCTTACAGACATCAGCTCAGCACAGCTTCACCCAGCCCTCCACAAAGAGTTTCTCTCTGTACTCTACCCCAGAAAAGCCACTCAAGTTACTTTTGTGCCAGCTAGGCTACTTTTTAATGAATATTAAAAACCTAACAGACTGTCTTTGGTTTCCAGTGATGGTAAAGTGGTCAGGTTTAATTCTTTCCCCTAAATCATTGTTTCATGATTTCTGTACTATTCAAATGAGCAAAGAGCCTCAAGTTTTCAGTATTCTTTCCTGAAAAAAAAATATGTTTTAAAGCTGAATGTCATCTGCTGTATCAAGTAAACCTTTGGCTCCATAGTGGACATCAGTGGAGAAGCAGCTCTTCATTTCACAGGGGTAAGAAGAGTTTCCTCCTCTTCCTGATGCCACACTCCTGAGCAGTGTGCATGGCTTGTTTTAACTCTGCTTCTTCCTGACAAGTCCCTGAGGAATCAAATACTGTTCTATCAATGACCACAGAGTGGCCTCCTACTGATTATACTAAAATAAAATGATCTGTAAACCTGTGATTCCTTTGCAGCTCACCCTTGGCAAGCAAGATTTATGTTACTTAGCAAACAGGCATCACCCCTCAGTCAATAAAACATTACACAGTGTGGGCATAACTCCTATATTTCTGTTTTACTTGTAATAATTATGATAAAGCAAATTAAAGCAGAGCTCCTTATAATGTGCAAAGTGTATATGATATAATAGGAATTTAGCCTACAAAGATCCACTCATTGCAAGTGCAGTGACTCAGCAACTTGCCAAAACATGATGAAATCTACTTAACAGATTCTAACAAAGCAAAACCACAGTCTAGTGTAAACTGCTGCAGATTACACACATTTCTTTGGATGCTTTCTCTTCTTCTCTATGCACAACAGCAGAGGAAAAGTAGGAAAAAGTACCTGTTTCAGGTAAGAAAATGAATGTTTTTTCTGTGTCATGCCAGGGCTCACAAGCCCAGATGGATGTAGGCATGCAACACATTGGCAGACACAGAAAAAACATTTTATTTCTAAGGTGCTTGTTACCAAAAATGGTACATTTATCTTTGATTTTTGGTTCTCTGATGAAGACAGAAGCCTTTCCTTCAGCAGGTAATCATTAAAGACCAAAGTCCACCATAACTTACACAGCACATGGAACATACACCAGAATTTGACCTTGCTTTTTGGTTTAGTTTTAGATAATATCATAAGAAACATTCCCCAAGGGTTGTGTGGCTCCATTGCTAGATGCAGCAAGCTCCAGTGATCAGGCCACAGCTGCATTTTTTTACCTGGTTGCCTCCTCCCAAAGCCAGGTATGCAATTAACTCATAAATTGCCACTGCTCAGCCACCAGCTTTGTTCTTTTTTTTAAAGGTTATATAAAAAAAAATACCAAAGGACTTGGGAAAATATAATCAGAAGAAGCCCCACCTAGCACAGCACTTAAAATTGATTTCCAATGAAATGATGGCTGAACATGACAGGGAGGGTAGTAAGGGATGAGGTCTCTGTGACTGACTCATGTCTTTGCTGTTCTTTCAGATAAAGAGCATTGATTTTTTTTTTTATGCTTTTGCTTGGGTTTGTTTCCAGCATCCTGGGATTCCCCAGGGCCCACATGTCACAAACACCCAGGCAAACAGCTGAAAGGTCAGTGTGCTCAGTACTCTTGCTCAGCAGCATCTGTGCTGCTGCTAGATTTTTCCAAGCTAATTTGAAGAAGAAAATGATATTTGAAGTGTGTTTACCTGCAGTTCTAGCTCAGCCTCCTGAAAAATGCCCAGTATTTCTAACTTGTGTGGGACAAATCACACAGCACTCTGTGAACTCTGTGTGAAGAGAAAAACTTCCCTATAACCTGCTAAGAACTCAGGTTTTCCCTTTTTCTTTTATGTCTGGAGGTCAAATTCTATTTTACTCCACCACTTTAATTAAATTTGCTANTCCCTTCCAACCCCTGACACCCTGTGATGCTGTGATCTTCCCCAGTGACACAACCTCCCATCTCTGAGCTCATTTCAGTTTAGTTCAGCAATCCATGCTAAATTACTGTTAAATCTTACACCACTTCATCAACTGAACAACCTCCACACCTCTAATTCTATCCAAAATCTGGTTACTCTCACCAGGACCTTAATTTGGAAGGGAATGACCAGCCAGATCTGCTGCCTTGCAGAAAAGCCATGTCTTTTATCAATGCAGAAGCAGTTCCAACACTTCAAACTCCTTTAAATGCTCCATGCTTGACAAGAATCACAGAGTTCCCTTGAGCCTGCATGAAAATGAGCTTATTTACACTTACACACAGCCAAACTGTGCAGGAAAGGCTTAAATCAGCGGGATATCTCTGGCTTTAAACTTACCAGTTGCTGTATCACCTCACCAGGCTACCAGAACTTAGCCTGGCAGAGAAGCCCCTCTTCCCCTAGAGCACAAAGTCTCTTCTGCACAGAGTGCAGACAGGCACTAAGGAGCAGGCAGGCACAAAGGGCTACATGCATATGAGCTCCAGGACAGTTCTCTCAGCCTTCTGAACATGAGAGCTAGGGAGATTTCAGCTGGGAGCCCATCCAGAAAGGGACACCCTACCACACATCTTCAACAACATGTCTAGATAAAATCCTAAATAAAATGCCTACAACATGCCTAGTTAAAATCTTCATTTGACAGTTGGAAGCTTAGGGAGTAAATTCCAGAGGGGATCATAATTATTCACTCCCTTTTGCTGCAAAAAGAGATCTGCAGCCTGGTGCTGGGAAGCCCATAACCTGATGAGTACAGGGGCTGGAGCAGTCAGCAGAGGTGGTCAGAAACTGGCAGCAGTCTGAAGGCAGAAGGCACATGAGGATGGTGATGTGCATGAGCTAGGAGGGAAGGCTCATGAGCTCAGGGGCAGCCCCATTCCAACAAGACTGGCTCACTCTGAGGACTGAGCTGGGTAGGTTTGAGCCCTCGGGGTTGTCCAGGTGTGGGTGTTAAAATCCCACTGCATGGAATTTTCCTTGCTGTGGGATCACAAAGGCTCTCACCAGCCGGGACCTTGCTGGCATTTGTTTGTAAAGCAGCAGAGAGCTGTTGTGACTACGGGTGCTGTGGCGCCCCAGCCACAGTCAGCACTGGCTGGCTGCAGTGCCAAGCTCTGTTGCTCAGAAGCCCACCCATCTAGGAAAGGGAGAAAATGCAACATGAGAAATCAGTGCAGTTTTCCTGAGATATTTCACTGCTTCCATATGCTTTCCTGCAGAGCTGAACCATCTAACTCACAATGTATACATGTTAATTATGCCTAATGTAAAGATTCTTTTGCAAAGCTGAGAGGCTGACCCCACCAGTCCCATCCAGACACAGAATCTTCTGCAATTCCTCCCATTTCAGGGCTAAATAAATGATATCCCATGTCTGGGGCTTGATAACCTTGTCATCTAAAACTGCTGCCTATTATAGTGTAGGAGATAATAACTGAAAATGGTTTTCAGCTTAAATTCAAGAAAGCCTATGATTGTACCAAGCCTCCTACATTCTAATATATAGTGGGAATAGATTATTTTTTTCCACAAAGGTAAAGCTGGAAGATTATTAACATCCAGACAATGTGCTGGTATCAACTTCTTTCTTATGGTATCTGAAAGTAATACCCACCCTATTCAAGGTCTTTCCATGAAGAGGTGAGCTGTAAAATTACAATTTTAATGGAGAGCAGATAACAATTTTGGTCTTTTGTGCTAGCAAAGAGAAAGTTACATCATTTCCTCCATAATAGAAGGGCCTCCCACCAAAAAAATCTCTCTTTTGAAAAACAGTATGTGGAAGAAAGCAAGCACTAATGAGATTTTGATTACATCTCTGCCATTACATGATAATCCTTAAAATTACCTTCTTCTATCTTGCTTTTTAATCTGGTCTTTAAACCAGAACTGAGGCAGATGCTTAATATACTTCATTTGAAAAGGTGTTCACGGTGAAAACTCCTTCAGGAGAAAGATGTGCTTGCTAATGGGCAGCTGCCACAGCTGCTAAGGCTGCCATCTCACCCAGCTCCTGAGCTTTTATTCCCTGGGCTGAACACTGTGCAGCAAGCACACAGGGTGGGAGCTGAGCTGAAGTTACCTGAGCTGTGCTAAGGATGCAGATACCTGCATGGATGGGTGCAGCTGGGAATCCCTGCGTGGCAGCTGATCACACAGTTCTTAGACTAGTTTTGCTTTACTCTTTTGGGTTTTCTTTCCTCCTCTTTCAGCAGAGATCATTCCTCTTGCTCCTTAGATTTTTACACAAAGCATAGGCTTCATTCTGGAGGAAAACAAAACAAGTCAGCAAACAGTCTTGTGGAATAACTAAAACATCACCCACAAAGAATGGGAATATGAAGGGGATGACACTGAGTGGTCTGTGGACAGTAGATATGTGAGTTCTGGTGCCCCCAGAAGCATTACAGCATCTGCCTGACCACATTACAAGAACTCCTTTGCATCTCTCAGCTACATAAATAAACAGGAAAATAAAAACCTGAGTCAGAAAACCAAGATGGGCCTTCACCTTTCACTAGACCCAGTATTTCCAGATGCCAGCAGCCTACCAGCTGCAAAGTAATTTGCAAAGAAGACAAATAGGACTAGGAGGTTCCAGAAGCTCTCCCACAGCATCACCTGCAAGCAGAGACTGGCAGCACAGAATCATGCACTGCTTTTCCATCACAGCTGGTCTGTCACTGCTGGGCCATCCAGAGCTTCTTCCTTCTCTCCAGATCAACACCTTATGATCACCAGGGAGTGCACCCTGGAGTGGAAATCAGATGCACACATGAAGAATATCAAAGAAGCTGTGCACCCCTAACTGCTCCCAGCCCCTCCAAGCATGCAGGGAACTGGGAGACCTGGGGATCCCCAGTCATCCAACAGAAGAAGCTGCCAGTGGGGAGGATGAGAGATGTGCAAACTTTTGACAAAGAAAATACTGAGTGTCTGAGAGGGAAAGGAAAAGCCCTTCCCAGAAAACACATTACCTGTACATTTCAGATGTATGTTTCCCCTGAAAAATGGGAGATCAGCCTGTGCTTTTCAGGAATAGTGATTGCCTTTTTTCTAGTTAAGAATCGTTGGCATCCACATCCCAATTTTACAGACAAAAAACATCACTAAAGACTTTCCAGTAGATGGCAGAGTAACCAAAGTAACAGGACAAAGCTGAAAGTTTTAACTTGAAAGAGCTCCTGGACAAAGGGTTAAGCACTGGTTAAGTATATTTAATCAGCAGAATGAAATAATAGCTGAAAAGGCAGAAAAACCACGTTGGATTAACTGATCTGAGTTGGGAAATGTAGTGAAAAATCTTGAACCTCAACACAGTATTAAAAATGAGCTTTGTTAAAAATGAGTTTCATTTAGAAAACTATTTATACCAGCAAACTGACAGAGAAAACACAGTATTTAATGTGACAATCCACTGGGGCTGCTGCATGTAGAATACATGGTATTCTTTAAACGTTTCCCCCATCCTAAAGCCACCTTATTGACAATATACACATCATGATTTGCCTTGTTTCTGAAAGCACTGACTTCATAAAAATACAAAAACAATAAGGAGTAAAAACTGCAAAGACTGACATTTAAAATCCTTTCATCTTTTTGCAGTTGGATAAAGCTTGACACATTCATAACATTCTGATTCTGGTGAGAGTGTAACAGAAATGACAATATTAATGTGATCATCTTGACTTTTTCCCACAATAAGATGATTCTAACTGCTCTGGGATCACATGTCTTTTCTCCCCCTTCCAGCCTCATGAATTATTTGGCTCATCTTCCTCACTGACATCAACACTGACTCTTGCTGAAGGTCACACAGCATTCCCAGCACCTTCTCATCCTTGTGCAACCCAGCACTGTGCTCTGGGCCTCACATCATTTTACAGCCATGACATGGACTTGCAGATTGTTTCCATGATAGTCAGTCCATGCAGTGAATGGCAAACACTGAGATTTGTTGTGTAGATTTGTTTTTTATTGCCTTATCTCAATGTATTCAGCTGGAGAGCTGTGGGCCACCAAGGCCAGCAAAGGAGATTAGAGAAATGATCATTGTTTCATACAGTAAAAGATAAAATAAATAATCTTACTTGGGGTAGAAAGAAGGATTCAAGAGTCTGAGCCATTTGACATTATTAAGGTAACTGCAAACCAGGGGTTTTGATCCTTGGGCTTTTGGCTTTTTGGTGGATAGAGGGACTATAATTATACAAAATATACAACTTTAGCTTAGCTTAGCTTTCAAACAGCATGATTACAAGGCTTCCCTGATTACCCTGGTCAGATCCAATTACCAGCAACACCAAAGTTCTGTTTGCTAAGCTGCCTTTTATTAAATGATGCTATGGTTTTACAGGAGTGAAGTGTGCTCACTGGAGTACCAAGTAGCAATTGCCAGTGTTACCTACTACAGACACTAGCAAAGAAAGCAACAACACTCTCAGTTCTGTTTTTTATGTTATTTCATCTGCATATCATTAATCTCAGGTAAATTAGGGATGTTTTGATAGCCAATCTGGAGCTAGACAGGTACTAGACCTGTGTTACAGTCCCTGCTCTGCTCAGTCCTCTGCCTGCAGCTGGTGCCAGCAGTGTGGGTGAGGTGGGATGGACAAACACGTCCAAAGTCCACACATTCACTTGACAGACTGGGATTGCAGACCTTGCTCCAGGCTGCACAAAGCACAGATCTGAACCCAGCTCTCAACATCTCTCCGTGAGATTTAGCTGGTTTTTCACCAAAGTCACCGAATTTGGCCAGCAGGGTGCAGAGTCAGTTCAGAAACCTTGCCAGCTTGCAGCATCTGAGGCAGGTATGGGTGGACCAGGTGGGTGCAGCTAATGCTGGAAGCAAGGGCTGTCCTGACCGACAGCAGTTTCTCACTGATTTATGGTCAGACAGTGGCTGTGAGCTCCAGGTCCTGGAAAAAGCAGTTTGCCTGCACACCTCAGTGAATTGCAGGAGTGGGAGATGGAAGAAAGGGTCATCAAGGAAGCACTGAAGTGAAGCAAGCTGTGCAGGATAGCCACTGGTTTAACTGCTGTGGTGGTGTAAGCCCTTGCTTCCTACCTGCAGACCATGAAGATTTCCCATGGTAGTTTACATGGCTACATCTTCCTGCTGAGTTAGCCCCTGAACAGCTACAGCAAATGGCCATACCAAGCACTGGAGACCACAGTGATCTCCCAGGAACAGGCACAGAGCAAATAATGTGGTTTTAATGTCAGCTCTGGGGGTCATATAAAGGTGTGAAAGTGCCAGAGGAGACAGAAGTCCCAGCAGAACTGCCTCTTCAGCTGGTGTGTGGGCATCCAAATTCCTACTGCTGTCTCCAGTGACAGTCTGTGTTCAGTGAAACCTGAGGAGCCTAAGGGCAGCCACTTTCACAGGCACTAAGGAAAAATGTGTGACTTTTCCAGATACAAAAACGAAAATGTCATCTCACACAGATCTGAAACACTCTGAGAGAGCAGCAGAGTGCTACCTGACTTAAATAATTTCTGAGATAGGAACTCTGCTATCTGCTCCATCATTAACCAGTAAATAAAAGCCACTCGATTGTGCTCAAACCCAGAACTTAAACATGGGAGGAAGGAAAACCAAATGCATAGTAAGTAGTAGCAAACAAGATGGAGAATGTTTTGCTGGATGACTAAGAGCACTCCTTGACCTGTTCTCTCCGTTGGCAGCTGGCTCTAGCCGAGCTTTGGAATATCAGATGTGTCTTCCTCACTGACTTCCAATTTTTCCATGATGAACACCCTGAACACAAGAAGCCCTGGCTGTCAGCATCTCTTATCTCACTCCTGAGCCCTGCATGCACTTGTGTTCAGCCACTGCTGCCACCCCTGCTCTTCTTGCATGCAAGTGGGTGGGTCCCAGTGCCCATGCCCTTGGTGTAACTAGTTCAGCTCCCCGGAGTGGGTGTTCCTCTCCATTTCAGAACCATCTGCTGCTGCTCCTCTTCCCTTCTGCCTATGCAGGCTGAAGACCAGTTCTGATGTGCACCATAGAGCATCACATGCACCTTCCCCCTGCAATGAGCTGCAGTCCTAATCCACGTTTTACTGGCAGCTTCAGGAAATACTCTCATCTGATTAATCCTTCCAGGAGCAGAGGAGATGCAGTTACTGCTGCTCTGTAAGCGATCAGGAGCAGGTACAAAGCAGGGTCCAAGCATGGCTATAGGAGGATTACCAATATCTGGAAGCACAGACCTCTGTAGTTTAAGGCACTGTCCTTGATGCTGAGCGGACGCAGCCCTTCATCTTCCCCTTCTGATGCCACAGGGCAGGGAGGCAGCTCGGGAGGGTGCAGCAGCACAGCACCGCAAGACACAGCGTCCCAGGCTCCTGCTGCCCGCATACAGCCCGGCCCGTTCCCAGACACCGCACCGCACACACAGCTAGCACCAAGCACAGCACAGCTAGAAGACACCTTTACCCTGTTGTGCCGGCTGCCCGCAGGCTGGGACCCCCTCACAGCGGGTTGGAACCGTTAGGAACGAGGCGCTGCGGGGAAGCCCCGCGTCCATTCCCCTGCACCACCGCATCGGATCGCGGTGCTGGGCTGGGCTTTCCCCCTCCTGCCGCAGCACGCTGACAAGGGTCGCTAAAGGCGGCCGGCGTGGGGAGCGCTCCCCCCGGAGCACGGGCTCCGCAGGGGCAGAGGGGACTGGCGGGGGCCAGCCGGGGTGACAGCCCGGGGTGACTCCCCGTCACTCCCGCCTCCCCGTCACTGCCACCTCCCCTGCACCGCAGCCGCCCTGTCGTTTCGCACCGGCTCCCGGTACCGGCCTCACCCTGTCGGCCCCCGGCGCTGCCGCCCCCCGTAGGCCCCGGGGCCGCCCCCCGGCCCGGCCCTGAGCATGCTCAGTGCCGCCCTGACCTACTTTCCCCTACCGGAGGCGGCAGCGGCGGTAGCGGCGAGGCGGGGAACGCTGCGGAGCGCACGGCACGGCACGGCACGGCACGGCACGACACGACACGACACGGCACGGCACGACACGACACGGCAAAGCAAGGCAAGGCACGGCACGGCACGGCAAGGCACTGCGGCAGCGCCGCGCTCCGCCCGCCCCGGCATCGGCATCGGCATCGGCATCGGCATGGTGCTGCGCGGGGCGCGCTGAGGGGCACGGCGGCGGCGGGCGCTGCCGCGGGGCGGCGGCAACGGCAGCCGGCGAGAGGGATCAACCGGAGAGGGGGATCAGCCGGCGTGGGGGGATCAGCCGGCGAGAGGGAGCAGCCCGCAGGCAGGTGAGCTAGTGCGGCGGAGGGCGCGGGCCGCGGTTCCCCCGGCGGGCGGGCGGCGGTGCGGGGAGGCGGTGCGGTGATGCGGTGCGAGGAGGCTCTAGGCTCTGCCCGCCGTCGCCGCCGCCTCGACCGGCCTCACCGCGCCGCCGGCACCTGCCGCGGCTGCCGGAGACTTGCGCGCCGGGCCCCTGTGCCGCGGTGGCCGCGGAGCTCCGCGAACGCCGGGAACAGACGCTTTGCCCCGCCGCCGGCCGTCCCGGGCAGCCTAGAGGGCAGGGTGGCGGGGAGCCCGGCAAGCCCGGCGGTTACGGGGAGCCCGGCAAGCCCGGCGGTTACGGGGAGCCCGTTGCGGAGAGCGGTATCGACCGCGGCGCGGTCAGCATCAAAGTTCAAGAGATGTGTTCAGAGCAGCGCGGGGCTTCCAGCAAGACCCGCTTCTTTAGGCGAAGGGCAGCAAAGGAGCTCCCAGCTTTCACGGGACACCTTCCCGTCCTGCGGTCCCCGGTGCTGTCCGCGCTGGCAGCAGGGAGGCAGGGACTGAGTGGGTGCACAGAGCTCTGCGATGGAGCTCGCTTTTCGCCAGAGCTTTAGTTGAGCTGCCTTGAGTTTCAAATAAACGCTGTCTCCTGCTATTTTGCTTTAATTACCCTTTTATTTCACAGGAGAGATAAAACTCGATTTCACAAGTGCCCTGAGGGAACAACAGTGCCAAACTTCAGAGCGGTCTTGAATAGCTGTCAAATACTGTTCTTTAGAGGAGAGAATTCAAACAGCCCAAGACGAGGAGCTGAAGAGAACAGAGAGCACTACTAAGCAGACATTTTTCTCGTGCATTTATCTGAGAGTCTTGCTAGACACTACACTTCCTAACAGTCCTTTTGTAGTCGGGAATCTGAAGCGTTTCAAATGGAGCTTCCTTGATCACCCTGCACACCACAGCTGGTGTGCACATTGGCCACTCTTCTTTTCTGAAGAGTTTGGATTTTTTGGAGGCCTAGATAAAAATCAAACCGTCCACGAAAAATAAGCTTTTTTTTTACTTATTAAATACCATCATGCAGTGATGTATTTATCCAAGCGTGTCTTCTGTCCTTAAAAGCTTAGAGATAACATCAGTCACTCCTAAAACACATGGTAGGAGTGTGGCAGTGAATTCTTAAGTGATCTGTGATGTACAACTCCAGTTGCCTCCCTGCAATTAGATGGGTGGTGCCCTGGAGGAGGGTGGAGTGGGCACAGGGACCTGGTTAAAGAGTTCAGCACTTTATCTGGGTTAAAAAAATGCCAAACCAGCCAACAGAAATATGTAAAGCCACCCCCATGCAGTTTAGGAGAGGCTCACATTTGTGATACAGAGATATCAGTGGAACTCCACCAAGCTCCATTTCAGTTCTTGCTACAGACCTGGGAATCTGGGCACTGGGATTTCTTTTAGTGCTTAAAATTCTTGCCAGTTTAAGGCACCACTGAGATATGGATGCGACTTACAACATGGAGAATGAGCTTGCCAGGAGTTAATTATCACTGTGTTCTGGCAGTAGGATAAGCACCTGTTTACCAGAAATAAGGAACTCCACACAGATGTGTGAAAATAATCTTATTTTGGCAGAGGAATTTCATTAAGAATAATATACCTTGCCCAAACAACATAAAATTCACACAGTTCTGCCACTTTGGGAGTTTCATGTCAAGGAAAGATTTCTGTGATGCTGGTCAGGTAGATGAATTGAAGTCATCTTTTCTATTGTAGTCAGTCATGAATGGTTAGATGCCTTTAAATTCCCCCTGTGACAAGGTTAATCCTGTCCTAATCACAGCATCCACGTGTCACCTCTTTGCCCTGTATCCCAGAAACCAATAAACCTGAAAGCCAGGCATTAAAAATTCTGTCTTGCAGTTCTATAGGGATAGAAAATAATTAGTCATACTCAAATCTGGTTTCTCCTATTTTATTCTTTTTTTCTTCTCTTTTATATTCCAATTAAAATGGGAGAGTTTTTAAAAAATAATGAAAACTGTATTAGTGCATTGAAAACATTCACTTACTCAAAGCACTTAGAGAAATTTAGAGTTTAAATAGTAGAAGCCTTTAGCCTGGCAAAGCCCTTCCTATCTTTGTTTAAACAAAACTTAATTTGTAATTTGATGTCTTGCTTCAATGTCCTATATCTGGATTATTTCTTCTGCAGCTGGAAAAAGAAAACCCTGCTGGAAGGATGGGTATCTTTGGCAAAAGCAGCCAAGAGAGGAGGTGGAGGGGGGTGTCTCAGGCCACTCTGCATTGCTGTGTTCTCAGCAGGGGCACACCAGCCATGCCAAGAGCACACCAGAGCTGTTGTATTTGCTGACTGGCTGGTTAAACTGTTGGCAGAGTAGTGCTTGTGGAGCACAGGTATAAATAAAAGATGAGAGATGAGTAAAGAAAATGAAAGCCAAATAGAACAAACACACAGATGTATCTGCAAGTGTGGGAGAGGTTCTCTGGGTGTCTACTCTGTTCCTCCTGTCTCAAGAAGGAGCTTTTAAGCATTGATCCATCTGTGTTTACTGCAACTGCAAAACTGCAGCTATGCTGGAAACTCACAGGGAGTTAATCAAGTGTCTCTTAAGCCATACAGATGTTTCTGCAAGAATAGCTCTGTGTACACAACTGTATGAAGTGCTATGTGGCCAGCCTCCTGGATACGTGTAGGTAATCTATAAACTTGTACAGGTAAATGATATACAGTCTCTCTTGGATTGTCCTTAATTCCCAGCACTTATTTTGTGTCAGGAAATGGCAGTCTGGTCATTGTTAATGAAAACACTTCACCTCTTTCCTCCCCTGCCCCATCTTCCCCTCAGTTTCGTGGTGTGTCTGATTTTAGTATGATAGAAGCAGGAAACAGACACACCTCAGCTGTCTTCTTTACACCATTCAGTATTGTGGATATTTTTAATAACATCTCTTCTTACTCATCTACACTCTGAAGCCAGCAGTCTGAAAAGGTTACCTTGTCTTTCAGTCTGACTTAATTCTGTGTAATTCTGTTTGAGATTAGTCACCACAACTGACAGTACTTTAGCATCAAGAAGCCAGAGCTATCAGCAGGTAAACCCAGGTACTTTAGAGTTGGTTTTTTTAACATTAACCAACCACATTTTTTTTCCCATTGACTTCTCCAAGGCAATTCTTGTGTTTCTTAAGTATTATAGTTGTTGGGAGGGACACCTCTGAAAGTCATCTGATCCATCACCCTGCTCAAAGCAGTTTGCTCCAACTGTGTTTAGTCCAATTTTGAACTTCTCCAAGGATGGAGATCCCACAGCCTGAGAGGCTGAAACACTGTTCCAGTAAAACCTGTTAACTTTTACTTTTGCCCATGGAAACTAGATATGGTAGTACATAGTTTTGAAATAATAAATAATTAGTTTAATTATGTTTGGCAGCATCATTGTTGATGCTTAATTATCATGAGAAATGAGAACAAGGATGAAAATAATTCCATTTTCTTGATAGCTTACAAGCCAAGCAAGATAGCATTGGGATGTTCAAGCTATAGAAGCATAATTTATGCATTACACAATAAACTGGCTTCTTGTGCTTCACTTCTGAATTGAATAACCTCACAGTTAATAGGATTACACATTATTCCAAGAACAAGAACAGGCCAGGCTTACAGAAGTGAGCAAGCCAGGGGAAGGTAGGCACTGCTGCCTTCCTCTTCTTTGTGCTCTGTCATCACCTTCTTCTGCACAAATGCAGTGCAAATAAATGTGGCCCCTTACTCACAGTCATGTTCTTTGGTGGCAGGAATACTGGGAAGCAAGTAATTTGTGGCATGAAAAAATAAATGGAGTCACTGTTCTTTTCAGGCAAATAACAGGCCCTCTGACCATGTTAAGAAGGAGTGGTTACTGCTGCACAGAGGTGTGGGCTCTGCTGGGTGTTAAGCAGAGGTGAACAGAGGATAGGCAGGCCTGACACTGGTACTGCCATCCCTGTGCAGTGGGGATTGAGTGGGGCACCCACCCTGCCTTCAGCTGCCCACTGCACTGCTCTGGATTCATGGGGTGATGCTAGTCCACTGCCATCTGCAATGCCACTGGCTTTCCACTTTAAGCAACCTTTTGATTGCTGCTGCTTTTCATGCCAGCAGAAAAGATGGCAGACTCATGCACAGTAATGAGCCACAGCCAGTAATTAGCACCACAAAGCTTAATCAATTTACGTGGTTCTTTTGCCCTTCCCATTGTCTTAATCCAGTCAGGCTCTGTTCCTGCTCCCTGGCCAGGAGTGTGACGTGGCTCTTGGCTTTTCAGTGTGCTGCAGTGCAGATCTGTGCACGGTACAGAAACGTGTTGTAGAGCAGGTGTAACCAGCAACTGGCTGTCCCCGAGGTTAAGGGAGTAGTAGAAATGAGTTGTAAGTAGTTACTGAAGTGAAAAGGCAGAATTGGAAGGGTTTTTTCCACAGTGCAGATTGTGACAGGCTGTACACACACAGAACTCCAGAAGCACAGGCTGCACACACTCTGAATGATTGGAAATGGATTTCTGAACTCATTGTTTATATAGCTTGATATGACAAATGAGATTTGCATATTAATGGAAAGCTAAAAATTATTCTGGCTTTTCAATACAAATATTTCCATATCCAATAATTAGAAAACCTGAAAAAATGAGGGCAGTTATGACAGGCATCCACACCGTGTATGCAGCTTATGTGAAAAAAAATGTACTTTGTAATTTCTAGCAATGATTTGTCCCGCAAAAGGGAGGAAACTTATTTTGCATTTTTGATAACAGTTCTATTTATCTGAAATCAAATTCATTGCTTTACAGAGAACAAAGGATGAAGAAAAATGCCTAAGTCAAATATTACTAGGGAAAGACAGCAATGTTGTTTCCTTTCTTAGTGAAGAAGATTGTTTATTTTTATGTTGGTATTTTATATATAGTGTTTTTCTAAATGTCCACATTTAATATATGGAACCAACCTGACCTTGTCAGCAGTCATTTTCCATGCTCAGGTAAATTAATTACCCTGGTGTCAAACAGATCTTTAATGAAATGTAAACAGTTCTGCCAGTGAAATGCTCATCTGGGGAAAGTTTGTTAGTTACCTATAGTTGCATTCCAAGTAGATTCCTCTAACTAGCAAATTTCACTTGAGTTTCAGTTATTTACCTTAGAAATACATTAGTAAACCAATGTGGTTAGATACTCTGGTGTGATTTTAACATTATTTGTGGCCCTTGGACTCTTGAGTGAAGTTGTCTCAGGAGCATGATTTTGAGGCCAACAGAGACCACATTTGTAAACCCCTCTCCTCTGGCTACACACTCAAATCACTCTCTTAAGAAAGGGGTCATTGTAGCTACTGGTTGAGGGGAAATATTGTAGTGAATGTGCAAAAAAGTACACAGGCAAAATGCTTATGCCACATAAAATCCCAACTTAATTTGCATCCTAAAGAAACCTTACCCATAATTCTGTCACTAGTGAGTATTTTTTCTTTCTAAATCTGCTCAAAAAATGACATTTAAATGACTTTTCAAGTCCTAAATATCCTATTTGAAGAACATTCTCCCATGCTGTTTTATCTCAGAAATCTTATTAAAATGTGAACTAAAAGCTTAAGAAAAGTTAATGGTCTGAGATGTTTTGCTGTATGTGTACAAAATTGTGTGTATAATAGATTCCAAGAGCTCCAAAAACCTTTCCAGGAGATGTTCTTTCTCACACCATATTCCACAATTCACCTTAGACCACAGGTGTGACGGAGTTGCAGCACTGAACAGGTAGTGACAGCTTTAAAGTCCTGTATGTTTGTTTCTCCTGTTGATCTTGGGTGATTTTGCATATGTTTTATTGGTTTTGGTTTTTGTTGGTGGTTTTTTAATTAAAAAAAAAAATAAAAAAATTTAAAATCTATAGAACTTTTGGCATAAAACTGTAGCTGCTTCTCTAGCTAAATTGCTGCTGTCTAGGTGAAAAAAAGCCTTCTCCCACGCCTGCCACTCTGAACACCACTATTGTCAGGAAAAGGTGTTTTTTCCAGGAAGAATAAGGACTGTGATGACATCAGCATTTAGCCAAGACACTGAGCTGATGACTGTGAGATGCATTAATGGATGTATCACTATTTGAAAAGAGCACATCTGATGTGTTGTTTCTGCGTGGCACCTCACTGTACACATTTCTTTCTTTTCTAGGGTATTTTCAACCTAAAACTGCACAAGTCCAGGTAGAACTCTCGTGTGACCTCCTCACCTCCAGGGCCTGTGTGCCACAGAAGCCACCCCAGCTGCGTGTAGCACGGAAGGAAAATGGACACACTGAAGAGCCACCACTCTTTGTACTTTCTGCCTACCACACGCCTTGTCATCTTGCTGGCAGCTGTGACGACTGCTGAGGATGTGACTAACAGCACTTTGAACCACACTGCCGTGGGGTCTGTGCCTGTGGTGGTCTCCCACCTGGAGCACCTCATCGTGCGGGAGGGCAGCAGTGCCTTGCTGGACTGCGGGGTGCGGGGCAGCCCCAGCCCGCGTTACCGCTGGTACAGCTCCAGTGGCCGCCTGCTCCGGGAGGAGGACAGCAAAGGTGAGGTGTCCCTCATGCAGCCTGCCCAGAGGCAATTGGCATTTCAGTGGCCTGAATGGGGTGTTTTCCTGGGTGAAAATGCATTAAAGCCCAGTGGCTGCCATAAATTTCTACAGCACACCTTGGTAGAAAACAATGGCATTTTCATGTGTTATTTATACCAAAGCAGAAGCACTTCACAGAAAGCACAGACAGGTTTCTGCTCATCACAGGAGTTCCTGTTTCATCCTATTTCCCATTCTTTCCTTTTTGTTCTCCTCTGGCACCAGGAAGGACTAAAAAACCTATTTTCCAGATCAAGGGAGGATTCTCTAGGCATAAGAGAATATTTTTTTGGCCTGAATTCAACACAGCTAACCCCCTGTTCCACCTGCTGTCTTGGTGCAGAGCACCACGGGAGTGTAAGAAAACAGGAGATGCCCTGAATGACCATCAGAAAAACCTATATAGGGCAGCAGCCAGAAGGAGAAGCCAAGTTTGAGCCTTCCTGGCTTTAGTTAAGACTCTTCAGTTTCATTTGCCAGAGACCTTAATTACATGAGCTTGCTTTCCTTAAATGGAAAGTTTGGTTGATAATCCTAGTTACACTTCTGGAGAACAGTTCAGGGTGGAAGGAAGGTGTTTTGCTCCTGTAATCCTTCCATACTGGCTGCTTTGTTCACAGCATGATGAAATAAACTAATTATTCATACAAAATGCAAGCTAGAAATGCAAAATTCAACCCAGTCTGTAAAAATTGTAGGTGCAGTGTTAAGGCCACACCACTTTTAACTTAGATTTTCACCAGTGCACTTCCTCCTTTAAGAAACTGTTCCCCTGTAAGAAGTGTCTTTAAGCCTTTACTACATGGATGGGGTTATGTTGAGCAAGGCATTGAATTGAAAACCCAGCAATGATACCTTTTCTAATCAATGTTTTCTCATTAGGATCCACTGGCACAGAGCCAGTCACTGAGTCACAGTTCAATGGAGCCAGGGTGCATCAGCAAGGCATCTTGGCACCTCACAATTAATAAAGACCTATTTTGCCAACACTGCAATTTAAAGAAATACTGGGCAGCCAATACCCTGTATTTTATTTTTCTTCTAGGGGTGGAGAAAGAAGTGTCATCTGTTAGACTTGCTGGTGTTTCCTCTGAATTTGCCTGACTTTAACAGAAGGGGGTGATTTTTATTTACATGAAGGTCTGCTTTATACTGAGCTTTCTATTTATTCTGTATGTTTTCATTTCAGGCAAAGTGATTGGGCTGGTTTCAATAATAAAGACAGGGCAGAAATAGTGTTGCAGCTAAGTTAAATATTCTAAGTGAGAGGATAGAAAGATGTAATGAACTGTCCATACAGGAACTGAGGCAGAGATCTTGAGGGATCTACTTCTAAACAGATTTCTACACAGTCTTCTACTGGGGATAATGTAAAAAAATACAAATTTGGAGAAGCCAAAAGAAAATTTCCAAAATGGTAAAAAGCCCATAACTACTCTGAATTAAATGGGTTTTTTTGACTAATGAGTTTCAGAATCACCCACAGATTCTTCCATGAAAGAAATAAAGTTATAAAAATAGAGGGTTTTTTTTAATATGATCTTCCATCAAAAGGATAAAAGAAATGTAGAAAGAAACCCAAGGCAGGACTGCAGTCCTGGCCTCCTGATTTACTTGCATTGAGCACAGTTTTAGTCCTCTAGTGGCAGATTCTGTCTTTGCTGCACTAATAGACTGATGTTGCATCTAGGTAGGACAGATTTTAAGAGAAAACAACTTTCTGATCATGAATGAAGGCTGAAATTCCTTCTTCTGGAAGTCTGCTATAATTCCATTGCTGCCTTCATTTGTTAGCAATGTATAAGGGCAAACACAGTAATTAGCTCAGTCTTGAGTGGTAGGAATGCTGGATTTTAACACATAGTTTCAAACTCATGTTGGTATTTAAATTGTTCTGCCGTGCCAAGTTCAGAGGATATCAAATGTACATCTACAATTGCACATAGTGACCAAAGATCTGTTACATGGATAGAAATGACTTTTAAAAATAGAAGTAGTTCTGTCGTGGAGTGCATTTCATACTGGCAAACAAGATGTTCTCTTAATTGGTCAGGGCTTGTCTCTTTCCCATCCATCTCACTTCTATTTTCTTTTTTTAAGATAATATTTCAGATTTAGATTGTCAAACCCCAGAGGGCAGGTGTATGGTGTCTGAAATGTTATGGTTTTTTAGAGTTTACATGACCAGGATGATATGAGACATGTATCAGAACACCAAAAATAACCAAATTGTAAGAAAATGCATCGTCAGGGAACAAACCAAGGAGGGTTTAGTTTTTTTCTGCCTCACAATCCCATTGCTGCTGTTCTTTGAGGAAGTGTGGCTTGTGCATGGGAGACTCTCCGTGGTGAGGAGGCCTCTCTTTGTAATTTAACTGACCATAAGATTGTGACAGATATGCACATTAACTTTTTTTTTATAAGACTCTTAGAGCATGATCCGATTATTCACAGTTGATGGCAGGGATTTGATAGCAGCACAGCTAAGATCTCAGGGCCAGACAGGCCTTTGTGATGGTAAATTCCTTCTTGGGAACATTATTTCCTTCTTACAAGATCTGAAGCTGACAAAGATGGTGTTGAAGACTGTGCTGATGGTGTGAACAAAATGCTTCATTCTAACTAAGTTTCTCTGTCTCCTCTGCAGCAGGAAAATGGTGGTTTCTTGACAATGGGCTACTAAACATTACCAGCGTGTCCTTTGAAGACAGAGGTAAATACACGTGTGTGGCATCTAACGTGCATGGCAGCGTGAACAATACCGTGACGCTGAGGGTTGTTTTTACCTCCGGGGACATGGGGATCTACTACATGATTGTCTGCCTGGTGGCTTTTACCATCGTCATGATACTCAACATTACTCGCTTGTGCATGATGAGCAGCCACCTGAAGAAAACCGAGAAGGCAATCAACGAATTCTTCCGAACGGAAGGGGCGGAGAAACTCCAGAAGGCCTTTGAGATTGCAAAGCGTATCCCAATTATCACTTCAGCCAAAACGCTGGAGCTTGCCAAAGTGACCCAGTTCAAGACCATGGAGTTCGCCCGCTACATCGAGGAGCTGGCGCGCAGCGTGCCTTTGCCGCCCCTCATCATGAACTGCAGGACTATCATGGAGGAGATCATGGAGGTGGTCGGTCTGGAGGAGCAGGGGCAGAACTTTGTCCGTCAGGCGGCAGAAGGGCGGGAAGGCAGCGAGACGGACGAGCTGTACGCGCTGCCCAACGCCTTGACGCGCAGCGACTCTCCCGCCGCCGACTCGGACGCGTCGTCGCTGCACGAGCCGCCTCAGCAGATCGCCATCAAGGTGTCGGTGCACCCCCTGGCCAAGAAGGACTGCGGGGAGGGGCAGGCGCAGGAGGGCACCACGGAGGAGGACACCCCGCCAACACCAGCGCTGCCCGCGGAGCCCCCCGCGGAGCCTGCTGCCGAGCTGGCCTCGGAGGGCAGCGACAGGAACACGTGTGTGCTGTACGAAAGCCATGTATGATGGCTGCTCCTGCATCTCTGCACGGCAGCAAAATCAGGTGGAGCTCTTTTAAAAACACATATTGTACTCGCCGCTAAGCCTTACTGGGAGACCATCATAGCAGAAGCATGTCTGTGGATTATTTGGCACTTTCTTCTCAGTTTGACTTTAGTTTACCGTGATGTATGGCAGAGTAATTGCTAGTACATGAACGTTAACTGCTCTTTTTGATTAGGAGTATTTCAAAGAAACATTTACCTCAGCATTTTCTAGGCTGGAGTCACCTGTAGTGGCCTCCTGGAAATCGTTGGTAGTCTTTGATGTAGGACACTTGAACTTGCTAAATATAAAACTGGTTTTCATTTTCCTCCTTTGCTCTTGTTCTTTCCATCTATTGAATTTTTGCAAATATTAATCCTCTGAATTTGAAATATTGCCCAAGGGGCAGCACTCCAGTAGCCAAATAAAACCCTAATAGATCCTATTTACAAAGCCTGTTTGCTGAGCCGCATTGTGATTTAGAGGGCTATTAAAGAAAGTTAAAATGGTTCCATCTCATTTGAGACCACAGTGCTTAGGCAGATGGGAAATAGTTTCTCTTTTTCCATGGAATATAGATGCCAACAATTGGTTTTTTTCACATCAAGGAACAACTTTGAGGTGTATTTTACAGAAAATCCCATAAATATCTTACAGAAAGTTGCAGTCCAATAGCTCTGTGGGTTTGAGGTTTTTTGATTGTATTTTGACCATTTTTTAATTTGAGAGAAGTTTATATGGGAAACAGCTGCAAATATGCAAGATGTCTTATTTCATAGCAATTTGGTAGGAGTATGCACTACCTTACCAGGAGATAGGCAGGTTCCTCAACAGTCCTGCAGCCAGTAAGCAGCCGATGACAAGGATGAAATGGCAGAAAACCTTTCATTAAGATTCTCAATTTTGTGCAGATTCATATTCTAAAGATCAAACCTAAATTCATCTATAAGCATAAGTTTGAGAGTGTTTTATCCAAACTGAAAAATACAAATATCAAATGATAAGTGTCCTGTTTATAACACACAAACTGTTTACTGTGTTATAATTGCTTTGGCATTTTAAGAACCTCCTCCCTATGTAGGATGTTCACTGCTTGAGGACATGTGACTCTGCCCCAGTAAAGCTTTAAAAATCACAGCAATTGTGGCATTAAAAAGGATCAACATTTATGCTAGGAAATGCCAGGAGTGTCAGGAAAATCATCATTCATGTTGCAGACAGACAATAAAAAGCACCTTCTCCAGGGTGAGTGTGGAAAACAAGCATGCACAAGGAGGAGTTTGTGTAGGATTAATAGCATATTACTTGATTACCTGATGTATTTCATTTGGAGCTAATGAACAAAGTATTACCTTTTAGTTTCTAAGAAGGACTGTAGTGTAAGTATAGATACTCTAATCTGGGATGAAGTATATTACAGAAAAGTCCCTTAGGTCTATGGGAAGATGATGTGTGCTCTGGACTGAAGTAGCCACACGTACATAAGGAGTCTGTTGGGGACAATCAGGTGTATGAACTGCACGAGTAACTGAGACCAAACCAAGTCAATGCTGCAGCTATCTGAAAAAAAAAAACCCTGACAGTGAAATGGGGTTTTATGGCAACTTCCTCATGTTAAAGTGCAGAGCAGTGGAACACTTGAAACACCCCAAGATTTACACAGATGATGCAGAGAGAGGTCTCCATAGTTACCTTTCTATGCTTATTAAAAGACATTTTTAATAATGGACTGCACATTTTGCAGCTGGTGAGAATGTCTATACAAAATGCATTTGCACATGCCCAGAACGAAACATGCAAGGGCAAAACCCCTTTAGGAATGTGGCTGGCAATATTTTTGTTCCAGCAAAGCAATATGAATCTAGAACACAGGGTAGATCAAGAGAATATCATCAAGAACCTCACTTCTGACCAGTGTGATTGCAAAGAACTACTGATGCAAAATGTTATCTTCTTGTCCGAGTCCAAAGTACATTTCTGTTGAGTGTTTATGTCAGATTTTCAAGCTGCTTACTTTGCTTCTGATATGAAAGGGGATGAAGGTGTAAACAAAAATTATTTTAATTCACCTTAACCTCCTGAAAAGATTCATCTTGACTTTTCTGCCTGGTCAGCACTCAGAAGCAGCACTCACGTGTTCTAAGGTTGCCTGTCTGGTCTCCAATGAAGATTGCCCAGATGTATAAGGATGTTCTCCTTAAAAGCATTAAAATAACATTTAGAATCATAGAATGGTTAGGGCTGGAAGGGACCTCCAAAGGTCATCTAGTGCAGCCCCCTGCAGTGAGCAGGTTAGACTACCCTTTAAGAGGTTTTTTAAAATAAGCTTCAAAATGATGTATTCAGCCACAGTATTTTAATCTTGTTTCTTAATCAGAAGCTTTTTCCAGTAGAGACCAGACTGGTTCATGTCTTCGTATGGTATTTGGTACCAGGCAGTTCTGGCCCTGACTGCTGCCCTCAGGCTGTCCTCCAGACTCTTATTTATTTCCCAAGAAACATTTGAGAGCAAACAATCCCCAAGGTTGTCTTCAGTATCTCTGTGTAAACTTCTTGAAGATGCAGATGGTATTTTTTTCCAAAGGTTGCCCACAAAGCCCATGTGTTTGAAGTACACACATTGCAAACCATGTATGAGCAACAGCTCTTTGGGTTAGATGCATGAAATAGGTGTAGTGCTGGATTCCTGCCAGTGCAAGGGCAAAGGGAACCTTGGCTTGGCTGGGCTCACTCAGAGCTGACAGGTAGGACTGCTCCAGCCACTCTGCTATCAATTCTTTGGAAGGCTGGAGCACCTCTCTCTCCTGTGAGGACAGACTGAGAGATTTGGCTTGTTCAGTCTCCAGAAGAGAGAGACCTTCTTGTGGCTTCCAGGATCTGCAGGGGGCTCCAGGAAAGTTGAGGAGGGACTTTTAGGTTGTTGGGTAGTGACAGGACTGGAGGGAATGGATCCAAACTAGAGCTGGGTCCATTCAGATCAGCCATGAGGAAGGATTTCTTCCCCATGAGGGTGCTGAGACCCTGGCACAGAGTGCCCAGAGAGGTGGGGGCAGCCCCATCCTTGGCAGTTTCTCAGGCCAGGCTGGATGGGGCTCTGAGCAACCTGCTCTGGTGGGAGGTAGAACTGGATGATCTTTAAGGTCCCTTCCAACCCTGACCATTCCATGATTTAGCTTTATGCAATGATGGGAGTAAAAGCAGGAGAGCACTGTGTCTGAAGAAAATACAGATTGGAACAGCTCTGCTTGATGAATTTTCTGTTTCCATGTATGCTGCTCATACCTTTATGCCCCTGTAAAGCCCACAGCTGCTTATCTGCTTTCAGGAGATTCCTCTGTGGGAGAGAGAAGAGGCAAGGCCCAGAGCCAGCTTTCCTCATCCAAACTTTCTGGTTCTACTATTATCAATGAAACAATTCTGTCTTGCCACATTTCTTATGGAATGGTTATTTCAAGGTGTGAGTACATAATTAGCAAATACCAAATTAATGAGGGCTCTAAGCTAACATGAACATGTGCATTGTTATGTATTCTCATGCACCTTAAGCACTTCAAGGACATGAGATGTTCCCATGGTTGGATTATGTACACTTTTTGTTACATTATTCTGTTTATTATATTACCAAACATTAATAGTTTTTAAAACAGTCCAACTCAGTTTGCATTCTAAAAGCAGAAAGAACACTTAGAAATGAAAAGCTATTTGCACCTTTTTAAAATACTTTAAAAATATTTTTGCCAAAATGTCATGAAACGTGAGTAGATTTCTGCAGCACAGGAGATCAGTGTTGGACTTGAAATTTACACTTACTGTTCTTTTCTCACTAAATGTAAGACATGTTAATCAGACCACACTGAAAACAGTGTTCACTATTTATTTAACATTGGATTTTTGAGCAGCATCTGTTTACTGCTGACCTGCCTTTGTTCTGCCATCTATGGCAAGTGTTGTTTATCAATCAGTGCCTGTTTTATTCTAATGTACACACTCTGGCAGGTCCATTTGCAGTTACCTTTTGACAGAAGTACTGTAACATACAACCAGGGCTTTCTGACATCCTCTTTGGTTCAGATCAATAAATTCTGCAGTGTTAACAGTGTTTAATCTGAACAGTTCTGATGGAATATTTGGCAGCATGCTCTGTTGGAGTTGGACACTTAAGTAAGCTGTGCTTGGTGGGACAACTGAAAGCTTCTTAGATGCAAAGAAAATGCTTGCACTAAACTATCTTAAGATCTATTTCATTTATTACTAGATCCTTTTTGATTTTACAAGAAATGTAAGACAAATATGAATGTGTTCTTTTGAGAAGCAGTTACTGTATTTTGATTTAAACGACTTAGGGTTTTTGTAGTTCATGGTCATAAAACACAAAGAGACCAGTTGATGCTGAAGTGGCAAAAATGAGATGTGATTCAGCTTGTAAATTGATCATTGTTTCAATAAAGAATTTGCACAGAGGATGTTGAGTTTGTACACACTCAACGAGGTGATAGTTTCCTAGTGAAAGAATGCCGTGGCCCCATCTGGAAATGAACTATGTCTTTCATTGTCCATCTGCTAATACTCCAGAAACTTGGATCAGGACAAACAGTTATTTACCTAGAACAGAAGTTTTAATAAAACCTCTGAAAAGGAGCTGGTGTCATTTATTCAGAGTACAGAACTGTGTTGCTGTCAGTAACCCAGATTGCTCATCTGTGTAACACCTCTTTGGAAGCACATCACCACTTCTGTATGTCACTTAAATCCTTTGTTTTTTGTTCATGTTTCCTCTCTTGAGCCCTGTCATGGGGCCTTGCAAAACTTCTTTCTGCCAAGACCCCTTGGGGCCAAGGAGGTGAGTGTCTTGTCTCCCAGAGGCACCAGAGCTGTTTGAAAGAGTGCTCAAAGTTTGAAAAGTATTTTCAGAAACATTTTTATGCAACTGTTTCATTTGAGTCACTGGGGCTGAGACAACCACAATTTATCTACAAATATCTATGAAAAATAAGGGCTCACAAATTTATCATAAAACTGGAATACATGAGGCTAGAGCCATATGCTATTTAATTGTCTCAGCATGGGATCCTGATACACTGAGTCTGTGCCAGTGCCTGGAATACCAGTTGAGAGGCTTGAGAATCAGCTCCCTTCCAGTGTCCTTTTCTTCTCTCTTTTCCTCTCCCCATCCTACTTACCTGTGCCTTTTTCTGTCCCCATCAGCCCTGCAGTGCTACTCTCAAAAGAAAACAGAGTAAAGTTAGTGGTTGGAGCAAGTGTTTGTGCTCCAGGCACCTCTGCTCCAAATTGACCTTTTGTAAGTCCCAAAATGGATTTTTGGGTTTGTTTTCTAGCTGTACCAGGCTCTAATGCTATGAACTATATTTAGCTCTCTGGCTCCCAGGCCCAAACTGAGTCATTATGCTCTTGCAGTACAAGACTCCTGAACCCATGGAATCATGTAGAAGTCTGTAACCTGGTCAAAGGCAGTTTAAAACAGAATAAATAGAATATAGAAAATAATGAACTGTAATTGAGTCACTAATTTCTTACTCAAAATCAGAATGTATGGCAGCAAACAATTAATAGTCATACTTAGGACACTCAAGCTACATAACAAGCTATTTCATACCACCAGCCTTGTCTAGCATTGAGAACACATGGGAAACCTTGATGCCTGAGTAGAAATCTAGCTTCTATCACTTAATTGATAATTATGGAGAAGTAAAATAAATGCCACCACAACTTGCCTCAGTCTGAAGCCACTTACTGCTTCTGCTTCAAGATGAGCCCTGACAGACAGAGAGCTCCTGAGGTGTTTGAGTGTCTTTGAACTCCCTCCTGCTGGTGAGCACTGTCTTAGTCAGAAAGCAGCATTAAAAATAAGCATCAGCCAGAAAAAGAAGCTCCCTTCTAAGAGAGAAGTGTAGATCCTGCCTGTTTAAAATGCTTCATTATGCTTCTCTCCAATATTTGCAGAGCAAACAGCCTCAGGAAAAGGTGGGGGAAAAAAATAGAAATAGATTGAAGCAGATTAACATGGAAAATGTTCCTCCTCACTCAGAACTTCCAGAGATGATTTATCTTGGAAGGATGCTAACTCATTTAACCATGTGCTGCTTTGTTTTCAAACACACTCTCAAGTGAAGCAAAAAGAGATAACTAAATATAATTCCATTTTCCCTGTCAACCTCAGATTATCACAACAGTATGAAACACACTGCCCAGCCTTTCTCTAGGGCATCTCTTATCAGGGAAGACATTTCCAGTCCTTTTACTGGTTCTGCTCCAGTGACTGAAGCTTCCTCAGGGGATTGGTGGCAGTGCAGTTCCTTTCTGCTGTCTTCTTCTGGGTTAAATGTTCTCTACCCTAGGTGGTCTCTGTGTATAAAAACCAATGTCCCACTGAAGACAGATCTTGCTTTCTTTCCCCACTCCCTTCTGATGCTTTTGTGTGTGTGTGTTTTGTTTTGCTGCTTGCATTTTGTTCCTAAGAAGCCCTAAAATTCTTCATGATTTAAAATAAATTGGAGGATCCTAATGGGTTTTTTTTCCACTGCTTGTTTTGGGGCAGGATCACTCACACCCCTCTGTATAATCCCATTTTGGTTGTGCAGATGTACAATTAACTCCTTTCAGGTTGGAGGGGGATGAACCAGTCAATAGGCTGCAGATTTCTTTTGCAGAATGAGCTTCTCTTTTGGGAAGAGACTGAGCTAAAAAGTAAAAGCACTGAGCAGAATGAGTTGTGTTCTCACTCAAAACAAGACATCCTAAGTGTGCAGTAAAGTGACACTAATCTGCTGCTGAAGAAATCTGCTTTTTGCAACTAGAGTTTCTACATTTTGTAATCCCCATGTAAGGACTGTTAAGCACAAAGCTCATTCTTTAATAAATATGCCACCAATGAGGTGCAAGGCTCCACATCTCTGTTACTCATGCAGTCTGCATCAGACTATGAGTTATTTTATTAGCACATTTAATAGCCCTACCCTGACACTGCAACTCCTGCTGCAGTTACCAGAAATAGCCCCAGAGCATCAGCCAACTGTTCTGTGATACAGCACCACAGCCAACTCCATTCCCACTGCACATCAGCTGCAGAAAAACCTCCAGGGACACCCCATCATCACAGTCCCTTCTCAGCAGGGGAGCAGGGACTGAAAACCTCTGAAGTACTGCATGTTTCACATGGTGTTCTCAGAAAAAAAACCAAAACAAACAAACTAAACAACCAAAAGCCACACAAACGGGACCTAGATGTGATCTGTCTGTTGGGTTGAAATGAGAGCAGAGGAGATTTAGCCTGGATCTGAGGAAGAAGTTGTTTCCCTTGAGGGTGGTGGCTCAGTGGCACAGGCTCCCCAGGGAGGTGGTTGAGGCCCCATCCCTGGAGCTATTGCAGGGGAGGTTGGCCAAGGCTCTGAGCAGCCTGGGCTAGTTGAGGGTGTCCCTGCTCCCTGCAGGGGGCTGCACTAGATGCCCTTTGGAGGCCCCTTCCAGCCCTGGCCAGTCTAGGATTCTAAGTACTGTGGTACTGTGCCCAAAGAGCTTTCTTTGCTCTAGCACTACCTCATAGTTCTTTGAGGGGGACAAAATATGGACTCTTCAGTGAGGCAGCTGCTGGAGACCCTGCAAATGAACAGCTCAACCATACTGGCAGATGTCAGCTTGATTTTGCACCATTCCAGGCCCTCTTCTCCAAAATACTCTATCACCCCATGCCAGCTCACCAACAGCTCCTTGTCCTGCTGCATAGTCAGGCTCTGACCTGCCAGGTTTGCTTTTTCTTGAGCAGCTACAAGGTTATCTAAGCCTAACAAAACTTGTTCTGGCTCTCCCCATTACTAAGTTACAAGAAGCATCGGGTTCAGTTCCAGCACAGGAGTAAAAAGCCAGTCCTCAGAGACCTAGCTAAGGGAGGATGTGCAGAAGCTTGGGCATGTCAAGATGAATTAATAGATTTAAAGCCTTTGCCCAGTGAAGTCCTGTGTGCTTATTCATCTTTTTCTGGACTAGCAGGATTTAACATAGTACAACTTGACCTATTGCTGTGTTTTAAAGGAGACTTTGATACAATTTAGGGGTTTTTAACCTGTGAAAATTGAGCAATGACGGGTTAAGAGAACACAGATTCCAGACTTAATCATGATGCTTTCCTCTCACAACAGCATAAATTGCATTCTGGGTCTCCTTGTAATTTGCAGAATAATCACAGGATATCCTAGAAAAGTCAATATTTTCTTAATGCTGGTAATTGTCCTCAGCACTGTCAATTAGCAGAATTGATAGCTAATGCTCTTGCTCAGGTACCCCTGTTTGGCCAGCAGCTCTGCTGGGAATTCCCAGTTTGCAGATGAGGTCTGTTGCCTCAATATTGACTTATATCTAATGGATTGTAAAGGGCCAGCTTTACTGGAGTAGGAATACACAATCCTTCTCAAGTCTGGACTATTGCTACTTTTTTTTTTTCCTTTTAAGAGTCTGCTATAGGATATAATAAGTACTGGAAAACTTCAGTGCTCTCTGCATGCAGTTGGAGAGGCTTTATTCAAATACAGAAGCAGGAAAAAAAAAAAAAGCATTCTTTTTTAATTTTTTTTCCCAAAGCTGTAATTGAGAACTCTTTCATTTGTGCTGTGCTGTAGCTACAAACACTGAGGCAGACACTGGTGACTTTTTTGCCCACTTCAGCTGAGACCACACCACTTCATTAGAGTGCTAAGGATTCACTGTCTTCAGAGACACCAGAGCAAGTATTCTCAAGGGACTGGAAGGAAAATGGGCTACAAATGCCAAGATGGAACTTGGCACCACGGTCACTTGGCAAATGAATGACACTGTGCATAATAAACAAGCTGAGAGAGGGAGCTTAAAACCTAAATACCCTCTTGAGAGAAGATAGAAACCAGTTCCTAGGAGCAGTGAACAAAAGCTGTCAGAAAACTAAATCACTGATTTTTGTCATGAGTGATTTATGATCATGGCAATGTGGCTGGACCAGGGGAAGATTCTGCAGCACAAGGCACTGCATTCTCTAACCCCAGCTGAGATTTCATCTAGACATCTTTTACTCATCAGAAAAAGCAGTGTCACTGCTGAGCTCAAATATTGTATTTTCCATATTAATCCAATTATCTTGCTGTGTCTCTACATCTTTAGATGACATGAGTGTGTCAGCAATTAATAACTGCTTTTGCTATGTCCATGGATGCCTGTGCAAATCACAATCACCACTGTGTAAAGTCACAGTCTACTCTCCTTTCCAGGTTTTTTACACCTTTCCTTTACAGTCCTTGACTTTCTGGGCCTGAACTACACCCCCCACCAGAGAAATCTAAGTTTGTGTCTTGCTTTTTCTTGCACTTCCTTGCTGCTTGAAGGAAATCCAGTTGTGCAGTTAGGCCCTGATCCAGAAAAACACATAAGCACATGATTTGTCTAGATGAATAGAACCATTGTGAAGGGTGCAGGCTTTTTCTCAGTGTTTGCCATCAGTCTTTTCTCTGCTATTGCTTCTTTGTTCCCCACTACTATATGTGCCCTTTCTATTTATTCTATTTATTTATTAAATGGGCTATAGGCTCTGGATGTGATCATCCCCAGGACTGAGAGAAGAGGGCTACCAAAACAACTGAGACTTAAAACACACCTAAAATTCACCTTGAATTTTTAGGAAGATTATCCTGGTAGCTAATTAAGTTAGGAAATTATCACTGAAGAAGCTGTAGTGAAGGTTCATGAGTTACAATATAGTTGGGATGTTAANTATTATATATTATATAATAATCTCTCTCTAAATAATGCGATCAATCATTAACATGGATTCTCCTAGAAAAAAAAAATCATATAACCAAGTCATTTCAATTCTCCTGCTTTCTGTAAAGGAATTCCTGTTGGAGATTCCACATATTCAACTAGACTTTCCAAAGTGCTGATGGGATATTTACTCCAAAATGCCAGACACTAAATCTTTGCAGATATGTGCAACTACACACGGATTGATTTTAGTCAAGTGGTTGGTATTGCAGAAATACTGGTGCTGGTCAATCACTCCTCATCATTAACTTCCCTAACCTCTACTGGAAGTTACCAGCACATCTCAGTGAATTCCTAGTTGCTCAGAAGCTGACAAAGCAAGAACAAATTTAATTCAACATTCTTGGGGTGCTTTAGAAAACAGACTATAACATCTTTTGTTAAAGCTCATTCCAGATGAATCCTAAACCAGCTGATGTTATAGTGCTGATAGCTCACTAAATGTTTGCAGGCAACAGGAAGAAAATAGCAAAAAATAAACAGTTCAAATATGCTAAAGAAGAACAAAGTGATACAAAAATCCACCCTACTCCTGTATGGAGCTTCTCACTTTTAAGCTACATGAACTCTTTAATGTTTCATTCATGCAGTCTCACAAAAAATAAAATAAGCAGTTTCCCTCCCTTGGAGTTGAAAAACAGCTCTTTGCTAAAAGAGATATCAGGCCCTGTGCTTGGGTGGCTAATTNACATAAGCACATGATTTGTCTAGATGAATAGAACCATTGTGAAGGGTGCAGGCTTTTTCTCAGTGTTTGCCATCAGTCTTTTCTCTGCTATTGCTTCTTTGTTCCCCACTACTATATGTGCCCTTTCTATTTATTCTATTTATTTATTAAATGGGCTATAGGCTCTGGATGTGATCATCCCCAGGACTGAGAGAAGAGGGCTACCAAAACAACTGAGACTTAAAACACACCTAAAATTCACCTTGAATTTTTAGGAAGATTATCCTGGTAGCTAATTAAGTTAGGAAATTATCACTGAAGAAGCTGTAGTGAAGGTTCATGAGTTACAATATAGTTGGGATGTTAAGAGCTAAATACTCTAAAATTAATTCAAAATAAACTGTGGATTCTATGATATTGTGAACCTATTAGTATTAATTCACATGTGAGCAGTGGTGTATATTTAGAGGTGAGATATCAACATGTTTCAAACAGTCTCATGAGAAAAATAACCATTTAGAGATAGGTTATATCTCT